>SCHK01414475.1:0-28549 GCA_004124795.1 Poropuntius huangchuchieni | reverse complement strand
GGAGTTATCTGTTTTTGCAAATGAACTCTTCATATATATATGAGAAGATATGTACATGAGATATGTACAATTCTGAATACTCCAGACAAATTTAGATTAAAAAAAATGTGATTAAATAAATATCCATTTTACAGTAAAATATCCCTCTCTTTTTTTCTTTTTACATTTGATGTATTTTTAATTTACAAAGTTTTGAGGTTTTGAACCAGAATTAGTTTACGTGTCCATTGCATTGTTTGAAACATTAACATTGCCTTAAAAACTTGCTCTTGACCCCTAATGTTGACTGTCATGAAATGAGAGATTTCACAACATCCTTTTGATTCACTCTAGAAAGAGATTTGCAACTGATAGTGTCTTACAGTAACTTTACGGTAACTTACACACCTTCACAGTAAGTCACCTCTAATGAGTCATATACCACAATCAAAGTAAGATGTTATACTTGAACATCTGCTACACCAATTATTTGACTCTTTAACAGTTATGAAGTAGCAAAAACAAGGTCATTGGCTGTGGATATCAAATCAACTGCATATTAGACCAGCCAGGACCCGTGCTGATTTGATCAGTGATTAACATCTGAGGTATTTTACCACTGCATGAATGAAGTGTAGCGTTAGGCGCTATCAGACTTCAAGCGGATAACGTTTACTAAATGCTCAAATGGCTTGGGCGATGAGGGGGCATTGTTGGCAGAAGCCTCTTTCACTTACACACACTCACAGATCTCCTAAGCAGTGGACTGTGACAAGGCAAAGGCAGGTTGACTCTGCATGACAGAGGATGGGGGACTGGGTGTAAACCACACCTTAAACCTTGACTGATGACTGATTTTTAGTGCCTCAGGGAGGGATATTTTTCAAGGGGAGATTAAAGACAAAAAAACAGACCCACATCCTTTTTCTTATCTCTTTCATTTGCAGTCTAAATCACACATCAAGCATGTCTTCATCTAAACTCTACTCAACTAACCTTCAAAATAAGAGCATCACAATTTTGCCAGCAGTTAAAAAGGTTTCTCAGCCTCTTTTCGTATTTTAAATCCTTTCAAATATTTATAGACCAATTTTTTGAATTGTTTAAACTTATATATTGAAATAAAAATGAGCAACATGAATAAATAAAGTAAAAATACATGTATAACATCAGCAAAAACACATTTTAGATGACTAGACAGTACAAATTCCAGTTGTATGGTGCATTTTCATGCATTAATTCTACTAATACTGATTGTTTTAAAAATTTTTTAAAATACGCAATGCAGATAACATACATAATGTATTTCTTAGTTTAAACTGGTATTAAAATAAACAATGCAGATAACATGCACACATAATGTCATTCTTAGTTTAAACTGGTATTAAGACATAAAACGTAATAATTACCTTCTAAGATGTATACTTTGAAGCCACTGCTCATCCGGGTAATGTAATGTAAATTAGTGACCGCCATTCCTAATCTTCAGGGTTTTCTAAGCAGTGCAATGCTCCTAAACAAGTTGAGTTGTGAGCGGCAGAATCGATCCTCACTCAGCTTTGAATTGTCACTGAGCTCAAGTGCTCTGCGCTGTCAATGATTATGCCTCTCTGGCTTCTTATTGGCTGTTTGAAGGCCAGCCCCCTCCTTCTGCTTTTGTCTGCATGAGGCGACCTACCACCACAGGTGCCTGATGGGAGGAGACAAACGAGAAGCTGTGAATTGCCTGCTGTCTATCACCCCCACCCCTTCATAACACCCCCAACATTAGCTAAAAGTGACAGATGATATGCAGATAAAAGGAGCAAAATAAAAAGATGTATTATATTAGTTTAAAAATGTATAATGAAACAGAAGATCACATATATATATATATATAAATACACACCCGCATGAAATGTTCAAATTGAGATATAGAGGTGTGTATTACAGGCACTGTACATGTGGTGGTCTAACTGAATTACTTGAGGAGACGGACAGCTCAAAATAAAACAATCAGGTGGTAATGTGGATCTACCCTCCTCTCCAAGTATCAACATGCCAGGGCAGCTGGGCAGAGACATGAATGGTTTCCTTGTTATATTATCACTGTTCTTGAGAAACACATTTCCTGGCATTTAAACTTAAAAATGTATAACTACTACTTTATTATTAGACTACATTTACAAACAGATAGACTATAAGAACAACTGTACATAAATATTAAATTTACNATAACTACTACTTTATTATTAGACTACATTTACAAACAGATGGACTATAAGAACAACCGTACATAAATATTAAATTTATACATAAGTTTTGAAAAGTATATTATAAAATAATATAATATTGGATGTAATTAAATCTTAAGTCAATCATTTTATACATTCACTACTGTTGGAGGATTGGGGTTGGTATTTTTTATATTGTGTAATGTATTTTGTATAAACTACTAAATTTTGTATAATGTATTTTGTATAATTGTATTTTTATTTTTTAATGTTTTTGAAAATAATGCTCATCAATGTTGCATTTTTTAAAAATAAAAAATACATTAAAATCAGGAAATTTTATCAAAATGTAAAATAAATGCTTTTAATAAATCTAATTTTTTAGCAGCTTTTACTCCAGTCTTCAGTGTCACGTGTTTAGAAATCAGTCTAATATGCTGACTTACCGCACAAGAAATATTTCTTATTATTATCAATGTTTAAAACAGCTGTATTTTGATATTCTAATCTGGGATATAGAACTAAACAGAAAATTTTAGGATTCTGAAAATATTTTAAATGGTGCAGTTCAAGAGAAATAAATATATTTAAGATTAAATTTGTGACATTGATCTGGTGAACTTTTTTTTCCACTGAAGTTCAAGATGGTCTTTAAATCATCTTAAATTATACTGGAGAGTAGCTTCGTAGAACTTAAGTGCTTCTGTCATTAAAGCAAAAACAAACCAAATACTAATATACTTTGAAATATTATTCATATTATTTATTACTTTTCACATTCATTATTTCTATAACTTTTTACTCAAACTATTAGGCTGGTAATAAAATTCGTAACGAAGAATAAAAAAGGTATTATAAAAACACTAAATACTAGATTCAAAACCAATAGGACTGTAAATCCTTTTCAAACTTTACTATCCCACTTTTCCTTCCCTGGATCCTTTTAGAATCCACAAACAAGTCTTGCTCTGTCTTTTGTTTCCTCTCTAGGAGTCAGCACCTGTCGACGGCCCCTCCCCATGCCCTAATCTAAAATCTCACCCGACTGCATTTTTCAGAGTGTTTAGCCCACCTGAGCTGCAGTCATTCCACCATCTTGCCCATACATGCAGTTATGTTGTCAGTTCCCAACCTTCATGCATTTGGCCTTTTCTTTCCACAGATCTGTTTCTCCTATTTCTCTTTTGGCAGAAGGACAAAGACTTCAGAGTGCTGAAGAGAGCTTTGTACAGCGTGATCCTGCCTGAGCATGCTAAAGCCACAAATGCTTACATACATGACTGAAACACACTCCCTCTGGACACACAGCTAACCCCATTTGCATTACAGGGACGCCATAACAGTGTTACAAGCAAGTGTTGCAGCTCTACATAAGGATAACCTTTAAATATAACCGTTTCTTTAATAGAAGAGGTAACACAGGTAGCCTACACTTAATACAGGTAATTTACTTCCCGAAAGAAAACGGTTTAAACAGTGCAAGCACTTTCTCAAAACTCTTACTCATGCGCCGTTTATTTTGTAACATTCTCTGCGACTGTACTGTGATTGATTGCCTCTCACTGTACCTGCGAATTAACACTGTAATCAACTACTGTAAATATTTACTGTACTTACTCCCTATCATTATTGGATTGTCATCTATTTTATAACCACATTTCCCAGGATGCCACACACAGTGCAGATGTGTCTCTATAAACTGAGTTTAAAAGTTTCTCACAATCATTCAAGCACTGAAACTTCCAGTTTGGTTAAACAAGAAATCGTTGAGCTGCTTATGGAAGGTTATGTATATGTTTGAGCATATAGTGACAGGCTAAAATGAGATATTTGACTGTATTTGTGTTGACTGAATGAAGTGCAGAGCTTTGCACACAGCAAAGCAATTTCGCGGTTGTTCGGAGGCGCGTCACGTGGGAAGCGAAAGAGTGACCTCCTGCGGTAGAAATCAGGAATGACAATTATTCCTGCAGTACGACACCTTGTGAATTCATCCTGTCTAATGCAGAAATATACACAATAATATTTCAGTTTTGGTATCTGTGCTTCTTTGAAGATACTAAAGAGTGTGTTTAGCGCAGAGAAGAAGAAATGCCCGCAGAACAGGTAGAGCACTTAACGTTTTTTTGGCCTCAGTTTGTTGTCGTTTCAGGGCAGAGTAAAAAACTGTGGCTTGAAGCAAGTACATTTTAGGTGTAAGACACAATGCAATGTTTGTTCTTACCAGCTGCAAATATACTCCATTTCATTCAACAATGTTTATTTGACTGAAGTAAAAATCTAGAGCAATTCCACACTATGCCACAATATATTTTAGGATGTATTTATTTGCCTGGCTCTATCATTTTCAGTTTATAAAAAAAAAATGTAGCATTTCACTCTTCCATCATGTATTTTACTAATAGTAGTCAAATTACTATTATTAATAGCATTTATTTATTTATTTTTTTTTTTTAAAGAATGCCTTTTTCTAGTGCTGGTTAATGATTAATTGTGATTAACTGCATCCAAAATAAAACGTTTTTGTGTACATAATTATATGTGTGTGTACTGTGTATATTTATTATGTTTATATAAATACACACGCATGTAGGTATATATTTAAGAAAAATATATATTAAATATATTTACATATAAATGATATGACTATAAATACATGTAAATACATTTAAGTTTTTTTTTTTAAATATATAGGCCTACTGTATGTGTGTGTCTTTATGTATACAAAATAAATATACTACGCACACACACACACACACACACACACACACACATATATTATATAAACAAAAACTTTTATTTTGGATGAGATTAATTGCGAATAATCATTGCCCAGCACTACTTTTTTCATCATGAAGAAATTTGCTTAATTGGATATTTATTTGTTTACTAGTTAATTTCATCTATAGTTCATTTTCACTATGATCATTTATGTTATTTTTATTTATATATTTACATAAACTCAGACAGCCTTTGCAGAATAACCAGTATTTTAACAAATAGTCAGATATTTGCAGCTTGATGGCTGTTTTCCATATGTATGTTAGGCGTATAGGTGTAAATGATGTCTGTTGTTTTGAATGGCACCGACTGTCTGAACCATTCACATGTTTGTTTATAAATACTTTTGCTCATTCACTAATGGAACAGCTTTGTGAAGGAGGGTATTAGCTCCCTATGTTAATGTAATAGCTCAGAATTAGGGTCAACACCAGAAGTGGCGATTCACTTCAATTCATGTCACACATACTGTGCACTGTATGGAGAGACTTGAGCAACTGGTTCCTGCTGGAGAATAACAACTGTTTTCTCAAGGGAAAGGGACCCCTGTAAAACAACTCCCTGTGAATCCACTAACAAGGGAAGGAGGATGTGGTGCAGAATAATTGAGTTTTATATCACTGCAGTGTGTGAGCTCATTTTTGAGTGTGTTTCAGTGCTACTGTAATAAAACCAAGAAACTAGCCTGAGAAAAGCAACAATAAAATATTGTTATACATAGCAAATACAACCAGCATAACAAGCTGCAGCAACATTAAAATGGTAATTGGATTTGATTTGCACTACCATTCAAATGTTTGGGGTCTGTACAAATTTTCTTTTTAAAAGAAACAAATACTTTTATTCAGAAAGGATGCATTAAATTGATCAAAAGTGACAGTAAAAACATGGTTACAAAAGATTTCAAATAAATATTATTCTTTTAAACTTTCAGTTTATCAAAGAATCCTGAAAAAATGTATCACAGTTTCCACAAAAAACATTCAGCAGCACAGCTGTTTTCAATATTGATAATAAGAAATGTTTCTTGAGCATATTATACTGATTTCAGAAGGATCATGAAACTGAAGACTGGAGTAATTACTAATTAATGAGAACAAAACTTAAACATTAAAATTAAAAAACGTTATTTTACAAACAGTTATTTTAAATTGTAATAGTATTTCAAACTTTACTGTTTTACAGTATTTTGATCAAATAAATGTAGCATAAGCATATGTGGAATAAACAAATATATATATATATATATATATATATATGTGGAAAAAACACAGCTAACTAACAAAATAAAAAACACTAAAAAAAATGATAATATAATAAAAAAAAGTTATCTGTTTTTGCAAATAAACTCTTCATATGTGTGTGTGTGTATATATACATTTGTTATAATAGTTCACAGTTATTTATATAAACAACATTTTATATAAAGCAATGTTGCTTACTGTCAAATTAAGCCTGGAAAAAAAAACAATAATAAAAAATAAATAAAAGCTATACTTTTGATGTATTAAAAGGAAATTGTGGTTTATCATATTTCCAAACAAAAAATAAGTATTAGACATGTACTTTCCCCTCTATAAATTCTTTTTAGTTTTCATTAGGTCTTTAATGAATAAAAAACTGTATTTTTCCCTCATTGCAGAGCTTGATCAGAAGGGGAGGGGGAAAGACCTAGGAATTATAGACTGCAGTCCCACTATAAAGCTCTGGTGTAAAATAGCTCTCTTAAAGCCACAACCCCTGATTGCATTGTGTGCCTGAAGGTGTCTGCTGCTGCCCACACCTCCATTTTGTGCTAATGTGGGTGTAACTGATTCACCACTCAAGTAAAGCATGTGAGCAATGCTTTGTTTATTGATTGAGTCTTTCTGTCTATGTAAGGTCCAATTTCATTATCAAACAGAAATGGCCATAGCAATTATGCTTAAGAACCTGTAAAAGTAACAAAGGCTGTGAATGTGTTGTTAATGTATTGTGTTGCATTGGGCGGAGCCTATAAACATTATGTTCCTCCATTTGAATGTCAGTCCATTTCCTCATAAATTACTTCAGAGGGAAAATGGGGGCTACTTGTCAAACAGACTTATTTCAGTACTATTTGAGACAAATGGCCAATTATTTACACAAATAAATGTTTTCACTAGAAGTGTTTTTGCATATTGATTTCAAATGGTTAGGCCAAAACGGTAACGTAAAATATTTTTATGAATTCTATTTCATCGTGTTTCACAATAGCTCTAAATACAATGAAGTATATAAGAAGTATGTATGAAAAAATTGATTTGAAGACTTGAACTGTGTGCTCAGGACAAGGATATTTTTCGTAAATGTCAGCTCAAACGTTTTGTAATTTTTTTATAAGTTGTTACTTTTTTGACAGTGTTTCTGTTTTGATAAATGCTTAGTTTATAACTGTAACTGAAACAGAAGTAGCAACAGATCTTGTCTCATGCATTATGAGCCTGTGTAGCAGATAATCAAAAAAGTAAAAAAACAAATGTATGGCTGAGACTTGGTTCTGTCCGTCAGATTGAATGGAGGCAGATTTGAATGTCAGCCTACAGTTAATTGTAAGAAAGGGGCGGGGTTTAAGCGGACTAAAATGATTGGAGAAATCCAGCATATGTCACCAGAGAGAAGTCTGTCCTTCAGGAACATATAGATTCCCTGTCCAGGGTGCTGAAAACACAGACAGGAAGGAGTATTTCCACAGTCACTGTCCTGAGTACTGAAAACCCATCCTCGCTTTTCATAGATGATGTATTTCAATTTTCAGTGCCCGTCAATTATAATATAACCATTCATTTCTAACACTGCTCCAACATTACTTAGGCTATTAACTAAATTATTATTTCTATTATAATACACTCCTATAATTAATTGTCATTTATCTGAGACTTTTCATCCCTATAATGTACAAGGAGAGTCCCGAAGGAACAGCCAGGGTTTAGGTGTGTTGCTCAAGGGCACCATGGTGACAGCTCAAGGATCGCCACCTGCAGAGTCTGAACCAACAACCTTTTAGTTACAAGCTCTTCAATCACAAAGCAGCACCACCCACTGTCAGTGATGTTCAATCGATGTCTCTCGCTTCCTTAAAATGAGCACAAGCACATGTCAAATTCGTCTCTCCTCTCCATTCATCATTTTACGCATCTAAACAGCACATCCCGGACCGGTCCCGTGCGTAAAGAACGTGCGCAACGGGAAAAACTGATGATGGGTCAGAAAAAATGACGAGGGAAAACACTGGGCGGATTACTAGGATTGGATGGCACGAGTGATGCAATCCCAGCATCCTCCGAAGCCCTAACCGGATCGCGGAGAATCTGGCCGGAGATTTTGCCTCACCGAGTTTCTTTTATGACAATTAGTACTACCTTTACCGAGCGAGCACACTTTTAACAAGTGCCTCTTGGTTACGAGTGTTTTTCTTCACGCCCGTGGAACAGGACCCATTATCAACATCAATGGAAGGAGCAAGAAATCTTAATGCCAATTGTTGAACGAGTGATGTAAGTCAATCAGTCACGCTAATTACGAGCATTTATTTATGCATATTTAATCGTGATTTTTATTAAAGCGTTGATTTGGTTTCTTTCATTTGTTGCAGTGCAGGTTTGCATGTTGTGAAGCACGACCTTTGCTTCGAGGTGCACCCTGGAGAATTGCGTATCGACTTATTTTCGCGTCTCGTTTTAAACTGAAACGCTCGGTTGCATCCTAGATATCAGATTCTTGATAGGTTTTGCATTCGTCTTGGATTTTTTTTTTGCCGTGCTGAACCTACAGGGAAATAATTTACCGTCGCATCCTTTTTCATCTTCACTATGAATTACCTGCGACGTCGACTGTCGGACAGTAATTTCATGTCCAACTTGCCCAATGGTTACATGGGCGATTTACAGCGGCCCGATCCGCCGCAGCAGCAGCAGCAGCAGAGCCCAGCCCCGGTGCTCTCGCCGGGCTCTCAAGAGAGGCGTCAACCCCCCAGCCAGTCTACCGGCGCCGGCTTCTTTTCCTCTATTTCCAACGCCGTCAAACAGACCACCGCCGCCGCCGCCGCTACCTTTAACGAGGCCACCGAGAGAGGAATCGGCTCGAGCAACGCCAAGATCCTCCTGGTCATTGATGACCAGCAGACAGACTGGTAAGACGCATGATCCTATGGATTTTTAATGAATGACTTGGACTTTATGAACTGATTATTCGAGTGTTTGTTTCACGTTTCAGACTCGCACCTGAGGTGTAGCTCGTGCTAATACAGGCCAAAAAGAGTCACTATCCAAATGTCGTGACTCATTAGTCTATGGGCCTTTCTGGCACGCGCGCCCGTGTAGTTGTGGGTGTGCCCGCGCGTGTGTTTGTGCGCATTTCACTATTCAGTCTGGGCCAGTTAATGGAGAAGACCCTACGGCAAAGTATACTACATTAGCTTTTCAGTTCAGATTAAAATGTCCTGCGTTGATGGATTTGAGTGTAGACTGGCTCTGCGTGGGAAAAAAAAACACAGTTAATACAAAGTCTTTGAAAAAGACAAGGTAACTGAGGCACTTTTGGTATTTTCACAGGAGAACTTATATTAACCGTTTTAAGGATGGCTCAAATGTCCTATTGTATACTCAAGGAATTATATGTTTTTTGATAAATATATTTCGAGAGCCAGCCTTTCCTCTATAATGGGGTTAATAGACTGACAGTGTAGAGTTCTCATGGGTTCCTCAGAGCACTATTCTTTTTGCAAGGATGTCTGGAGGTCCTCCAGTGGTTTCCTCTGGTATGGTGATCTGAGGAACCTCACATGGTGCCTCAAGTATCTTTGCGATTTTAAAGTGTGTGATGCTGCTCCACTGTTTCCCATTAGGGCTTGTGACACATTCACTGGAATATTAAAACCAAAACAACACCAACAAAGTTAATTTTATATGTATTTTAGAAACTATTTAGTTGAGGCAACATTCCATCCATCCATCAATCTAATTATTTTATTTAGTGACTGAAAACATGACATTGCATTCTGAGACGAAAAGTCTTGGGTGTAAAATAATGGATTTACAGTTAAGCTTAATAGATGCATATAAATATTAAAATGTTATTATTAAGCAGAAAATCACATTGAAACAAAACTCCTCAGCGTCCCTTACACAAACAATTCATGCTTGATGAATACTTGAAATACATGATTTTCACACCATTTCACTGTTGCATAATCTAGTTTGGACACAGTTTAAGTGTTTTTGTTAACTATGACTCACAAGTGCAAAAATGTTCGTTCTTTTTCATCTTTATTTCTTCAGGGCAAAGGTGTTCAAAGGCAAGAAAGTTCATGGTGAATTTGACATCAAAGTAGAACAGGTGAGACTTTTTTTTTATTCTTTCAAACTAAAGGAGCAGTACAACTCAACAATGTGGCAGTGTAATGAATTAGATGTTAGACTTACCAAAACACATCAACTGGCTAGAGATTACTGTTATCACTCTGAGCTGCAATTGCAATATTGAGCCTGTCATTTCTTCAGTGGCATTTGTTTGTGTTTGTGAAAAGGGATGGGACAATATATCAAAGCAGGCCCTAGTAATGAAATGCAAGATCTGATCTATTATAGACAGGGATAAAAGAAAATGAATCTGTTGTGTCAATAAATAATATCCTTTAAAATAATTAGTCATGGGTGAGACAGATTTGGTAGCAGCTTTACAATAAGCCAAAAGTAATTTCGACCACAAGAAACATTTTGTTTTTGAACAACTGCTTGAATTTTTGTTTGGTTAGCATTTTATATGTAATACCATTAATTAGTACACAATAATCTAGGGATTTATGTAAGACTTGGGCAACATTCTGGAATACCAGACACGAGGATTCAAAACGCCTTTGACAATTCCACTTTTGTGTTTTGAACTTCTTACTGACATGTCAGTCAAAAACCCTGTCTTAAAAGGAAATATGGTTGGTATGCTTTAAAAAGCAGTTTTTATTGTTTTAACTTAACCACACTGGCAACCCATCACAGGCCTCAGGTGCTGTTTTAGTATAAATGCTTTGACAACACCACTTTACTGATCACATGCACTGATCCTTTCATTCCATCTGGTGATTTTCTATTGATTTTCAAGGCTGACTTCTCTGAGGTTAATCTGGTGGCTCATGCAACGGGAAGCTACAGCGTGGACATTGAGGCCATCCGCAATGGAAACAAAATCACAAAGTAGGTTTCACATCTGTTTTAGAAATCTTCAAGAATGTTTTTCTTTTGCACAGAGAAAACATGTAATTCAGTGGGTTTACTTTGTTGATTAATTCAGCAAATAATTCAGGTGTGTTAGGAATATTTAGAGCAGCAATTAAGATGATTTATTTGAAGAACATATATGTACTGTATACATTTCTGTGTATCTATACTGTATAAATAGATAGATTTGCTTCAATTTATCACAGTATAATTACTTATAATGATTACTAACATTTCTGTGGTCATTTAGGTGTTTCAAGCCAGATTTTGTGCTGGTGCGACAGCATGCTTTTAGTATGGCAAAGAATGGTGACCACAGAAACATTGTGATTGGACTTCAGTATGCTGGTCTGCCCAGTGTCAATTCCCTTCACTCCGTCTACAACTTCTGTGACAAACCATGGGTGGTGAGCACTTCATACATCAGTCCATACCGATTAGATAATTAGATAATGAAAGATGTCCTTATTGCATCCAATTGGATTTAATAATGTATTTCAAATATGTTTCCATTCATTAAAACAATTAGAAACCTTCATTCCACCAGTAAAGGAAAATAGTGTTTTCCAAAACACTTTATTTAAAGCCTTAAAGTATTATAAAGGTATTCATAATATATGTTGTAATTAAATATCAGTTGTAACCAAAGTTAAAATGTCTGTTTGTCTTTTGTTTTAATGCATTATATTTTCTTAAAGTGTAATAATGAATAGATAAGTATTATTACTGTGGTTACAATTATTCATGAGATCATGCAATTATAAACACTTCATAAGGTGCCTTACGAGGCATAATTAATGCATTAACGCTACTNAGATCATGCAATTATAAACACTTCATAAGGTGCCTTACGAGACATAATTAATGCATTAACGCCACTTTTTATAATGCATTATATAGAAAGGATTTGAGTGTTACCATATAATCTTATAAAATGCTTGTATTTCTATATTCAATTTACAAGCTCTAGTCTAAAAAAAAGGTTAAAGCTTTATGTTGCGTAAGCTGCTTCACAAATCAGACTAAATAATTCATTTGTTAAACATCAAAATGAATCAAAATGATTTTTAACAATCAATCAAAATGTTTTTTAACAACTGAAAAGGTCATGAAAAAAAAAACTGGTCGAAAGTTTAGGAACCCTGTTTCCATCTTTCCGGTTAGAAAGAGAAGAGCATTATTAAAAGGGCCTTAATACAATTTTACTATTAAATGTCTGTAACTACTGCTGCATAAAAGATGTCTCTATGTTTATGTATGTATGTATGTATGTTTGTGTGTGGGTTGCCGCGCATCTATCAGTTCGCTCAGTTGTCCAGATTGTACAAGCAGTTGGGTCCAGAGGAGTTCCCACTGATCGACCAGGTTTATTACCCCAACCACAAGGAGATGGTGAGTGTTTTACCATCTGTCCCTGTCTCTCTCCTGGCCCTCCTCACCAGTAAACCCTGAGCTATAGGGCTCTAGACGGTCCCACTGGACCCCGCACAAAGCTCCCATCTGTGGTAGGGACAGTGGTGCCTGGATGCAGTAAACACTAAAACATAAAAGACTCATGCATATTCAGTGCCCCAGTTCAACACTGCTCCACTCAACTGAGCATAGTTATAGCCCTGTCTAGACTGGAAATTTCAGAAACTCCAGACTAGTATAATTGTGTGGTACAGTTCTTATAGACATAGTTCAGGTTTTAATAGAAGAGAGGCTTGCTGCAGTGCCACCACCTCCTCCTATTCCTCCACTGCAGGCATCTTCACACATAAATGATCCCAGACACACTCTTTGCCAGAACGTTTTCCTCCCTCACTGGCCTTTTTCTAAGATAAAGCACAGCAGACTCAGACATAATTCTGTGGGCTCATTTTGTCCCTGAGCAGAAAGTTTTTGCTCTCGCATTTCAATTACTGCAGCAATATAAAGAAGATGCCTATCCAGCACCACTGAGACTGCAAATACAACATGTTCTCCTATTAATAACCAATTCAAAGTAAAGCAACTTGTTGTTGGTGTCATTTTCTATTAAATTATTCCATTCAGATAAGAAAAATATCATGCTAATATTGCATATTAACATCTGCAATAAAAACATGGTTGAGTAATGGCATGCATAGAATTATATATTTATATGTATACACACACATGCTACCGTTCAAACGTTTGGGGTTGGTTTGAAGGAAGTCTCTTATGTTCATCAAGACTTCATTTATTTGATTAAAAATACAGTAAAAATAGTACAATTTTATTACAATAAAAAAACTGTTTTCTATTTTAATATATTTTAAAGTCTAATTTATTCTTGTGACACCAAGCTAAGTTTTCTGCAGCCATTGCTTTAATCTGTAGTGTCACATGATCCTTCAGAAATCGCTGAGAAACATTTCTTAACATTATGAATGTTGATTTTCAGGATTCTTTGATGAATAGAACATTTAAAAGAACAGCATTTATTTGAAATAGAAATGTAACATTATAAGTGTTATAATATTTTCTTTAATATCTTAATATATCTGTTTTGTCATTAGATCACCACACCTGGATTTCCTGTGGTAGTGAAGATGGGTCATGCTCACTCTGGCATGGGAAAGGTATGATTGAAACCATTTCCTAGACATTCTTGTCAATTACTATTTTTAAAATATATGATAAAATGTCATTCATTAAACTAAGTAAAAGCTCAAACTAGCCTATATACAGTATATTATTGTATGAATTGTTTGGTCTTTTTGTGATTATATCTGTATCCGTGCAATTCAAATTCTCTGTACAGGTCAAAGTGGACAATCAATATGATTTCCAAGACATTGCTAGCGTTGTAGCTTTGACAAAGACGTATGCCACATCTGAGCCTTTTATTGATGCCAAGTATGACATCCGAATCCAGAAGATCGGTGACAATTACAAGGCATACATGTAAGAGACTAAAACCATAGCAGTGTTTTCATGTCAATACGACGTGATGGAATGTACGCCTTTAACAATTTTCATTAGAATTGATTGTAAAACACTGTGTCATACCTGCTGTTGTGTTATTGGACAGGAGGACATCTATATCAGGCAACTGGAAGACCAACACAGGATCAGCCATGTTAGAGCAGGTGGCCATGTCTGACAGGTACATACATCTTACAGGATGTTCCTTCTTCCACGACACAAGGCATATTATGCAGTTCCTATAACATGGCAGCAGATAACCTTATTAGATGTTCGCTCATCTAAAAGTGACATATTTTGCAAATTTAATATGTTATGTATTATGCATATCATATGCTAATAGCTCTTTTCCAAAACCTTGTGAGCTGCCTTAGTAGATAGCACTATACTGTAGGACATTACATGCCACTCTTACTTGTAAAATACCTCATTTAAAGCAAATTCGTGTATAGCATGCCTTTGAGTGAGAGAAATGTTGAATATAATAATAACATACTTATTTATTAATTAATTAGTAAGTCATTCTGTGCTGAGAATTGCATTGTATTTACTGAAATAAATTGTATGTTGAGGCTTCAGGTGCATTTTACATGATTGCTGCCTATGTAAAGTATGTTAAATTTGCCATTTACGATGTTAAATTTTAGTTGGGATTTTTAAAAACGTTTTTATTTTATATAAACATGACTTTTATAATTTATATTAAATATGACATAAAATACATACATTTAATTAATTAAGCCATATCACAATTTTGGTTTTATTTCAATAAATTGTGCAGCCCTCATTATCGTAGCAATGTCAAAGTCATTTACAGATAAATATATATATATATATATTATTGATGATGGAATTGCTTTTTTGGGAAAAGCCTACACTTAACAGGTATCGCATTTTTTCTTGAAACTGATTTTTTTTTTTAAAACAAAAAAGTTTAGTCTGCTAGAGGATTTTCAATCAAAGCCAAATATTAAGTCTTGCTCTACTGTAATCCTGATTCCCTTGTTTACTCTGGGCAACAGTGTGGGTGGATGCTTTTAGTGGAATGCACAAGGTCATCATTTGCGATTTTCCCTGCAGGTATCGTATGTGGGTGGACGTATGCTCTGAGGTTTTCGGAGGTCTTGATATATGCGCTGTAGAGGCACTGCATGGTAAAGATGGCCGAGATTACATCATAGAGGTAACAGCATCTGCAAAAACAATCAGTTTTTAAAATAGCTCTATGTAATATCCTTAATGCCCTGGGCAAACACACTGTTTGTGTGTGTCTATTAGGTCGTGGGTTGCTCAATGCCTCTCATAGGAGACCAGCAGGATGAGGACCGGGCTCTAATAGCTGATCTTGTTATGGCTAAAATGAACCAGACTGTGCCACGCACTTCAGCTCCCACTCCAGTCCGTTCTCAGGTTAACACACTCGCTTCAAAACATCCTCATATATTCTCAAGCTAGGCTCGATGTAAAACATGCATGTGGTGATATTTCTGCAAAATGATATTGCGTTGCTTCTTGTACGCTTTGTTTCAGAGTGAAATGTGAGTGGCTCTAAAAGCATGTCCAGTATTATATGCCAGAGATGAACGTGAATCAGACAACGTTTTGTTACAATGTTGTATGTAATGCAGCATTTTAGAAATGAAATGTCAGATAACAAAATAACTAAACGAATGTAAGATAAATAATGCATTTTTTGAAACAACCATGCGATTTTAGCTAGCTTCTACAAGTCTCTGAGCTATTTTATTGTAACTTGTGTGTCACGGGAGCAAGTGCAGTACTGTACCAGAGCTGCTTAGCAAGTTTACTACATCAGAAAAGCCATGCATATGGAGCTGGTTATGTGATGCAAATGCCAAGATGCATTCATTTACAAATGCACTGCAGCAAAAGTGTTTTTCTGCCAGGAACAGTGCAAAAATAAGTATTTATGAGTATTTATCAATAATCATCATTTGTGTGAAAAGGAATAAAAGTTGTATATTCTCATGTGAGATGTTAAAAAAGCTTTGCTCCATGCAAAATGAACGATCAAATTTTAATGAGCAGTTCGGTTGGCCACTCAAAATATTGCTACTGCTTGATAGCATATCTGACCTGAAAGCATACATATAAAACCTGTAATTTCTGCTTATACAACATTAAGCAGTGCAATGCTGCTGAATAATACAATAAAATGGTGTAGTTTCCACCCACCAGTCAGTATTTATTGTCAATTTGTTCAGCAGAAATATGCAAAACTTGTAGTCACAGCATGAGTCTGAGATCCTTTTTGATTGCAGTGCTATCCTCTATTATTCCCAGAGCTGTGATTGTAATGATTCATAGCCACACAGATGGGAGAGAATGAGAGTGAGAAATGGCTTTAATGCATAAGCTAAAGACTCAGACATCATCTCTCATCACCTCTGCATCAAATCACTTGGTTTAATTCCCTCCACATTTGTGCTAAACTGATTGCCTGAAGATTAATGAGTGCACTTTTGTTGGCATCAGCCATTTATTTATGTTTCTATAGTGATGCTCAGCACTTTTTGAGGTTACAGCCGTTTGGAAGTTTATTAATGGATGTGACAAAAAAAAGTGACCCAAAAAGTGACTAGTGTTTCTAAAAATACTAAAACTTGCACTGAAATTTGTATGTGCCAGCATTCTGTTTCTGTGTGGTTCGGTTTCTGATATACTCTGTCCTCCTATGTTTGATGTGCATTTTAGGGCCCAGCTGTTTCACCTCAACCCATCTCTCAGTCTAGAGTCCCCCAGGCACAACAGCGCCCTCCTCCACAAGGTAAGGCATTACACTGCAATAATAAGCCAACCTTTTAGCTTTCAAATATGCCATATGAAGATACACTGCAACAGGTTTGACATAATTGATGCCAGATATTATTGGTTGCTAATCTGAGTGGGAAACATTTTTAGTGAACAACATGTTAAGTTTTGGTATGCCTTGAACAATGTCTTGAAATATATCTTCTGGGTGGCTTAAAGTACTTTTTAAAATGATTTAGGGCCTGTTCAGCTGACACATTCAAAGAAGGAATGGCATTCCAGAATTTTTAGATTTTGACTAAAGGTTACGAAAACAAACTTTCACAGGTTAATTGCTCATCACAATACTAATAATGTGCTCTAACAAAGTAAATATTTTCTTTGCTCATTCAGACTTTAGTTAATCCTACTTTTGTATTACATGCCAACACCAAAAGACTTCAGCTGTTCAATATCCATCTTCACTGCCGATTTCAGATTCTTCCTCTGTTTTCATGGTTGCTTAGCAAGATACTCTGTTTGTGAGCACCACAGTCATTTTACAGCAACATTTCTAGGCATGACCAATAGCGCAAATCTTACTGGTTGGCCAGTTTTCTTTGTGGCGCGATGGAAAAGAGAGTTGAATACTTCTCTGTAATAAAATCAAAAAATTCTCATGACGGCACACAAGTGTTTGTGTTGGTCTGAACTGATGTGTCAACAGCTGTTGATTCAAATCTCACACCAAATTTTCATGACAAGCGTCCTTTTTGATGTGAATGGGCCTTTATGGTAAAAATCACAAATTACTTTTACTGTATGCAAAATAGACATTCAGCAAACAGAAACAGGAAGTCATACAGGATTGGAATGACGTGAGCGCGAGTAAATTAAGGCAGATATTTCTAAAAACCAACAGATCTCTGGATAACCGTATAAAAGGGTTAATAGTTTGTGTTCAATGGTTTTTGCTTATATTACAGCTTGTTCACACAGTAAAAATAAGCTCTGTTTTTAGGAGGTCCACAACAAGCAGCTGCTAGCACCACTGCTGCTCGTCAAGGAGCCCCACCACAACAGCGTCCCTCTCCCCAGGGCCAGCCTCCTGCCCAAACCCAGTCTGTGACCAGTCCTATTGCCCAGAACCCCCCTGCCCAACAAACCCGACCCAGTCAACCCCCACAGCGACAAGCCAGTCAAGGGGGCACAGGTCAGCAGAGGCCCCCCACAGCACAGGGTCCCGCCCAGCGTGGCCCGGGTGGCTCTCCTCAGTCACCGAGGCCACAGCAAGGCGGTCCGCAACAGCAGCCACAGAGGCCTCAAGCTGGCAGCCAGGGTCCCAAACCAGCTGGCCAGCCTCAGCAGAGGCCTCAACAGCCAAGACAAGGCCAGCCAACCAGGCAGCCCACCCAGGGTGGCTCACAGCCGACCCAGGACGCCCCTCAACCAGCCCCGCAACAGCAGGGCAGTCCCCGCCCTCCTACCACTCAGCAACCACGGCCTACTGCACAAGGCCAGGGAGGTCCAGGAGGTGCACGACCTCCCCTGCAGCAGAAACCCACACCTCCACAGAAACCAAGTCCTGATCACCCGGCTCTGAGTGGATCGCCGCAGCTTAAGTAAGATGTTTTTTGTCCTCTGTCATATTTGTACGTTCAACTGAATGGATGTGAAGGTTTTTATGATTCATAAGCATCTGGACATGTTTTTCCATTTATTGAAGATGTTTCATCACCCACGCAAATGACTACATCAGATAGATGGTGGCCATTTTCCTCTGCTACATTGTAAAATTCTAAAATCACATGACAAGTTGATGGTACTGATTGATAGTGACTGTGTCAATTAGGGTAAGCCTACTGGGGTAAATGTTTTTGAACCGACTCAAATAATGTGGGTATAATTATACCCACATTATTTGAGTATAGAATAGAATCTCAAATTTTGTGTGGGTCTATTTTCTTACATTGCTGTTCAAAAGATTGGGGTCAGTTTTTAACAACGATTTTGAGAATTGCTGAGAGCAGAGATTTTGAGAGCGCTGTATGGGTAGATTTCAGCGTGGTACTGGGATAGTTCAAATAAAGAGTGTTATTAATCAGAAAACCTATAAATATAATGCTATTTTTTATATATGAAGAGACTGGAGCTAATTAGAGCTAATTACTGGTCTGATTGGTCATTTCTTGACTTGCCAGCCAGTTACAATACCATTATACTCTGTGCTGTTCTTACTAATTCACACAGCCATCACAATTACAAAATAGGAATTGTGCAAGCTCAAAAATTGGATAAAGCCTAATGGAAAATTTCCTGAAATCATATATATTTAACTTTATTTAGCTAAAGCCCCCCCCCAATACTATTTTTGTATATATTCCATATTTTGATCATAGGTGTATTGGCTGCTACCAAGTTTGCAACCGATGAGCATGAAATGAATGGATAAACACGTCCAAAAGCTCCTGAACAGATTCTGCAAAGCATACTATGATGACTTCAATGACTTTAAATATTCATTAACAGATTTTGATAATGGTGATGATAATAATGACATTTGACAATAATGGTGATAATGATAAATGTGGCTTATACATATAGGCAGACGCCTAATTAAAACAATGGAGATACAGAAGTATGCACACTAGATGATCTGGTATTTTGCATGCCAGAGATGGCTTCCTTCAGTCTTACACTCAAACCATTCATGCACTTGATTGTGGAAATTGCATTTTTCTGAATGGAAATGTGCATTTGATCTATTTTCACTGTCAAGCGATTGTCAGCAAGTATGAATGTGATCATTTTATTCCCACTATTCCTCAATTAAGTTCTAAGGTGACTAATACAATATAAAACTGATTCTTCCAAAAAAAACATACTATTTATTTATGTTCCAGAGATGTGCCTTTGCACTTGGTTCTTTATTTAGGAATAGTGGCCCAGAATAAACAATGACGCAGAGTAAAGTGCATGTCTCTACATCTAGAGATGCCATTTCTCATAAGTCCAAAGGCTGATGTAAACATTGCACTTGAGTCATGATTGCTTAAATGAATGACACAAAAGAAAGCATTTGAATTTCATTCTCTCTTTCTCTCACAGCTTATTTATTTTTCTCTGCCATACCTTTATAAAGCCATCTCCATGGGTTTGCTGCATGACTTTAATAGCCTCTTCCTCTCCTTTATTGCCACTTCTTCTCTTTGTAGCAAATCCCAGTCTCTTACCAATACATTCAACATTCCAGAAACGCCGGCCGCCCAGCACCAAAGTCCTAGTCAGGACGAAGCCAAGGCTGAGACCATCCGCAACCTTCGGAAATCCTTTGCAAGCCTCTTCTCCGTGGAATAAACACACACACACAGACACACAAACACACAAACACATACACAGACAGAGAGGTTATGGAGTCTTTCTAAAAAAAAAAAAAAAACATGCAAACACAGACACTCGTCAATTATACACAGAAAGGACCAATTATATCACACATTGCAGTGCACATCAGATCTGTGCATGTCAATTTGCAATGCGACAATTATAAAACACTGCCTGCACTGATAAAGACTGCAATATAAAGTGAGAACTCGCAGCATTACTGCAGTCTAATCTTTTAACACAACTGAATTCTTTAGACACATTCCCAGTTTTTCGAGTCCAACTGATGGAGGGAGGTGTGAAAATAAAATACCACACACAGAAACACTCGCACACACCCTTTTACACTACCTACACAGTGACTGGACCCGCATACACTTAGCACACGTGCTAACTCTTGCCTATTCATTCCAGTCTCCTATTATTAACTTATAATCCTAGATTCTTTTTGAAAATGAAAAGTTTTGGTGGACATTTTGTTGTAAAACCATCCACCACCACGCTCTCTCAGATATAAGATATCTGAAGTATGTCTGCTAATTGTCTGAAGCATGTTCTGTTACAATAAGGGGCACCATCTAATGATTTTAACCGTGCGCCACATTGTACTGTAACCGAATGGTTTATCGTTCCGTATTTTACATGCTTGAGCAAGATTTTGGATTTTGCAACGATGACCCATTGTGACGTTGTTCAAATTTTGCACAAGCTTCCATCGTCGAAACTAACCCCCGCGGCTGTTAGCGCTAGCCACTTGCGATACTTGCATGTCACTTAAGGAGAACGTAGTCGCACAATGTGGGTGGTCTTGCTTTGTGTCGTGTCGTTGCACCTAGATAAGGTAGTTGTAGTGAAAACGTTGTTTCATTTTTGTGAGCAAGCTGTCGCTGCTTCCCTGACGTCCCTTTTCCTGACAAAACACAAACACAATGGTACACCCTCTGACGCATTGAATATGCCTTAGCCAGATAGGCATACAAAAAGAGATTGGTTTTGTGCAATCACATATGTCTCAGGGATGTCCTGAAGAGAAAGACGCAATGACCTAGCGTCATTGATCAGGTCTTCCAACCCATTACTGTAGAGAGTTACTGATTGCGAAGGCCAGTAAAGGGAGGAATCCGTCGAATGTATTCGATTGCTACATAAACATGTTTGCACATTAATACTGTAACACTTGAGAACATATGAGATGGGTGAAAGCTCAGGAAGGTTCGCTGCATCAAGAGAAGGTATGTTTTGCATGCCTGGATGAGCATGTAGGTGTTTGGAGCTGCTTGTTCATTACACTTGGGCCCTATGAAAACGCAAAGCCAAAATACTAAGCCAAGGATGCCATCAGCAGCAAACGTCTTCACAAAAAGATCATCTTTAGAGGAGATGCTCGTCACATGTTGGGTTTTAGACTAAACTGCATTTAGTATGTCCCAGTGTGATCCCAGTTACACAATGTGGATCCTTAAACCAACTACTCCTGAAACTTCTCGCCATACCCAAGGAGTTTAAAGCTGAACCGGCAGTGTCTTCCACAAGTGAGGATAAAACATCCCAATACTGGTGTGTTTTAGGCAATATATTTAGTCAAGGAGTCCTGACCCAATCCCGAAACCTCCCCTGCTTTCCCGCTCACCAGCCTGTTGTGTATTCACAGTGATCCTTTTGTGACAAATGGTGCGTTAATGTGTGTGTATATATATATATGTATAATGTAATGTTGTACCGTAAACTGTCTAAACCAAATAGAAGTGTTGTACAGATCTTAAATCAACAAACGATGCAAACGTCCTGTATTTGAGTTGATCCTCAAAATGTGATCGTTGTGGGTCTTGTGTAAGACAGGATTTTACTTCAATCAGATGTGATATAGGTTGTGCAATATCTCCACTGTAAACTAAACCTAACAGGTCTGTGTTCTTTATTTGACCCGTTTTGTGACAAATGCAGTTGTTAAAACTCATCTTCAGTGTGTCCATTGATATGATTGTAAGTGGCTTGACTGGTTCACATATGTGATTATCTAGGTGGTCCTCCATGATATTGTTGTGGCTCAGGCAAACTTTCAGTGCTCTTCTATGTGGTTCATGTTTTTAACAGTTAGGATAGATATGTATGTTAAATGATGGCTTTAATGAATGTCTAATGAATAACTGTATCACTGATGCAATCAAGTTTTGGAGGCAAATGAAATTTCAGTAATTTATCTGAATGTCGCAGTACTTCTGGAACCCATGCCTGAGGTTTGTACTTTATGATTTGGTTTAAGTTTTTTGGCATATTTACATTTGTGTACTTTCTTTTTTATATAGCCTATTCAGAGGAATTATCTCCTTTTAAAGAAAATGTATTCAAATGGGTCATAATTTCTAAATAGGTTTGACTGTTTGATTCTAAGTGAATTTTATTGTCTGTTCATGCCTGCCAATTGTATAAAGAAAGGAAAATATAAAATTGAATCACAAATATATAGAAATATAGTCTTAAATTCTATTAAAATGAGAAATATTGTTAAAGATTGTGTAGTATTACACAAACAGATGCAACTTTGATGTGATCTTCAATGTAGCTTAATAATGGTGTCAAATTACTATGCTAAAATGTGCACATAATCAATAAAGTCTATCAAATAAATATGAATCTCTTTTCTTTTATGTTAACAGCCGCTGTTTGGAATAGCTACTAACCATAAAGCAAGTCAACGGCGGCAGTGCATTACAGTGAACTGAGACTTATTGTGAGAGTCCCATTACAGCAATATAATAGGAGCCCTATCTGATAATATTAATGACAATATCAACTTAAAAAATGCGTTTGTTGACATTTTTTATTTTCAGTGTATATTATTTTCAAATAACCTAATGACTATTGAAGTAAGCTAAGATGTTTCAAGAGTTCGCCTTCCCATCCAGAACTTCATTGATATGGAATTAATTCAGTGAGTTCAGTGAGCAGCTTGTCCGAACGATTCGTTGAGTTGAAAACGGTAAGACTGCGTTTTTTTGTTTTCATATTTCTGACACGGCATGAACACGCCGCAATTCTCACACTACGCAACAGCATCATTTCCCCTCTTATCTACTGTGAACAGTTGCATTTGGCTACCTGTAAGCTGTTTATGGTTGTCAAGCTACGTATATGACACAACTAATAGTTCACCCACAAATTAAAATTATGTCAACATTTACTCACCCTTGTTTCTGTCATGACTTTCTGATTTCTAAATACAATTTTGGAGAACTTCCTGGTTGCTCTATTCCATTTAACGAAAGACAAAAATGACAAAAAGAAACGCCGAAAATTATCCTAGGCCTTCAAAACACTTTAATAGTGCACGAGTTACATGGCCTTGTAGTGACGTCTGTCTGTCATATTGTTTGCAAATTGGACACATTGCAGTTGATAAAAAATGCCGCTGGAGTCACGCAGCAAGCGTTCACAGCTGATTGCGTTAAGGTTTTATAGCCTATAAAATATGCTGTCTGTCACAAGTTTTTAATTGCCATTTTGTGACAACTTCGAACGTGACTCATGATTAGCGCTATCTAAAACCTAGATTTTAGGTTAAAGCCGTCGAAGTCATTCAAAACTTTTTATCGGTTACAAAACTCCAGTTCCATTTTGATACATGTAGATTAAGTTATAATCGCATTGCAATGTAGAAAATGCAAGTGCAAGAGAAACTGACCACAGTGTGGCGCAAGTCGGCAATATTTTTGACCACCGTTTATGATCTGTTTTGTGCCAATGAGATCTGCGGTGTAATAGGCTACATTACTGCATGACACGGCTCATGCTGTATTAATAAACAACAGATGATTAATTTGCATTCTTAACTTCATATTTTAACATAAATATAAGCCAACAGAATTAATTCACAGGCTGTTTTAGTGAAGAACATGTGATTCATGTAGCTGAAGGAGGTTCAGTTCAGTTTGGTAGTTCTTGGCTATTTATATAATTTACTGTGTCATAAACGTCAGACTCCACAAAGAAGGGGGAGCTCTGCTTTTGTTGGTGAATACAGTACAACAGAGTAGCTGTTAGTATATCTCTGCTGTCAAAGGAATGATATAGCTACATTTATTAAAAGGCGTTCTTGCTTTCAAAGCCATTTTCATCATTTTCCCCCCATTTTTTAACAAAGCTTCTACTCAGCAACTGCAAATCAATTGTTTACTTTTATACAATCTACTCATAATCAAAGCATTGATTGGGCTGTAGTGTATAATTATTTTTAGTGGTCTGTGACATTTGTTCATTGATATTGAACCAAAGCTGTCTCTTGTTTTGCTGAAAGGCTCTTTATATGTCTAAGCACAAATCATGTAATGCAATCAAGTAGAGACATCTCTTCCATTCAGTGTCTGGACTACTCTTGCTACCAAGTGCCATTATGCACACATCTTTCATACTGTTCATGCAATCAGAATAAGCCTTGGGCAAAGGAGATACTATAATGTTATGCATAACTTTGAGTGGTAAAAAGAAGCTAAGAGTGCATGACACTCTGTTTTACATCAGCATGCAAGGCTTTATTAGACCCTGATGTGAAAACAATGCTGGTAGCACATAGGTCCCATCTGTGCTGTTGTTTCACAGGCACTGTCTCCTTTGAAAGGAAACTGATTAGGAAACTGAGCACCATAAGAGGACTGTCACTCACTGCAGTGAGCTGTGAGCTCATAATTACATTTCTCAAAGGTCACAACCTTTGTTGACTGCTGTAAACATCACAAAACCATTTGAGTTCTGTGGTTTCTCATTAGTGGTGTATTTCTCATGTATTTCTCTTAAACAAATGACCATCTCTCAATTTCCAATTAAAAGAAACCGTTGTTTTAACCTCATAACAGCAAGTTTGAAAGCAGCCCAGCAATTATTGTAAATTCCAAACAGCCAATAGTCTTGCTCAATTCTGAGACTCATAAATGACAAGAAAACTAACAGTGTGCTCCAGGAAGTGGGAGGTGGATGAGGTCGATTTTAATTAGAAGGCAGATCAATTTTTGTTTCTGTTTACCCTTTCCATTCATCTGGACTATGAATTAAACCTTTTAAAAGTCATATTGCAGACTAGGTCTTTAAACCCAACCTTCTTTAAAACAATGTTAATGTTATACTAGGACCTGCAGTTCCTCTGCTTAACATATAGAGATTGGCCATTGCATGTAGAGGAGTTGTCCTCAACCTTATTGACTCAAAGACTAACCATTATTTAACACAATTTGCAAAGACCCCACGTTTTATAGCTACTTGCTTTAATTTTTTTTAATAAACTGAAACTGGGAAACAAACAAAAACAATAGTTAGTAAAGGGGGAAAAACATGAATTTCTTAAATTATGTATGTATGTATGTATGTATGTATGTATCTATGTATCTATCTATCTATCTATTATAGTTATTATAGTATTATAGTTCAATTCTTACCTCTCAGATAGGTCTTTCAAGGTATCCTGAAGGGGTGAGAAATCCAAGTCACATCATCTAGCTACTGTAGTGCCTCAGGGCTCAGTTCTTGTACCACTTCTCTTTCCTGTCTACATGGGACCACTTTCAGAAACATGGCTTTTCATATTACTGCTATGTTGATGACCCCCAACTCTACCTCTCATTCCATCCTGATGATCCAATGATAGTCACTCACATCTCAGCATGTCTAACAGTCATTTCTTGCTGGATAAAGAACCTTCAACTCAACCTCGCCAAGACAGAACTGTAATTAATATTCAGGGGTGAGACTGATGTTTATCATATGTCCCCCCACATTTCAGATATAAAGGCTTCATGTGCACATCTGCTGATAAATGTACACATCATCCTTAAAAGAACTGCAAAAGTGGTGGCCCTGCAGGCATAAGGCACATTTGCACACTCACTTCTTCATACGGTGACCATGCTGTGGATGCTAATTGACATATACTTTGCAGCTTGAGAGGGCATAATGAAATGATTGCAGTAGCTCTCTCTCTCCTCCCCTTTCTCTCTCTCCTTCTCTGTTTACCTTCATTTCTCTATCATTGCAGAGCATGAGTTTCTGTAGGGAGAGAAGTTCAAGCATAATGGTGCATTATGCAAAGCTATATTCAAAGACCTATGTGATATTTTAATACATCTTCTGTGTTTATCCTGCATATAGAATGTATTTCTGTTGCTCCTGTCAATAAATAGGACCGTTGCTTCCATGTACATCAGTGATGATGTCACCCAAGTCTAAATTGCAGTGTTGAAGTAGAAATGGACTGCTTTATTAAGGAATAAAATTCAGCTAGAATTATATTAATCTTATTACCATGGGTCACACTCTCCATTTTTATAAATATTGCAGTGTAATGGTGCTAAATAACAATGACTTGAAAAACACACTAGCAAGTAAATTTAATTTGACTGGTTGTACTAATGCCACATTAGAGAAGTCTTGTGTCCAAAATGACCTTTAGTTATGCCTGTAGCAGATTTCCTCCACTGACGTTTAAAAATGTGTGTTTCAAACAACTACATGTAAAAATGTTCACTGCATATTCCCCAGTGAATCAATGACACGACACGGCTTATCCTTAATTGTCACTATACACCCCCAACCCCCCTTTTTTAAGAAGTCATATCTTATATCCTTTCTTATTGCCTATAGAAGACAACGTAAAGGGATTGTTCACTCAAAAATGAAAATTCTATCATCAGTTACACACTCATACTCATGTCGTTTGTTCGTCTTTAAAATACACAGAAGATATTTTTAAAGAAACCTGAGATTTCTGTCCATTCCACCAAAACTCTAATACTTCAAAAAGTAAAAAAATTAATCTTCAGAAGTAATCTATATGAATCAAGCAATTTAATCCAAGTCTTCTGAAGACAATTTTTAATTGATAATGATAAACAGATTTTGACAATGATAAACATATTTAATTGACAATGATAAACAGATTTCATTTAGGCCTTTATTCACATATAAACATTTATTAATGCACATACATCTATGAAAAGTCTGTAAAAATATATCCTAATGGACAGGAATTGTCTGTATTGATTTTCACAGGTGTTCTACCCCTGTTTAGAATGATGCATTGCATTTAGTTGTGTTTTATTGTTAAATAAAATCTTAGGATATTAAAGGATAATAAAGGATAATAAAGGATAATGTCCTAGCAGAAAAATTTGCATTACCTTTTCCATGTGAGCACTTCAAATTTGATAAACAGAAGCTCAAACAGTCTTTCATGATTTGTGCATCAAGAAAGACTTACTATGAGGCTGGAATGACAGGGTGAGTAATTGATAATTTGGGGTAATTTATATTTTAGGGTGAACTTAATCTTCAAGTAAAAAGTGTTTAAGCTCACAATATTTTTCATGTATACAGTGCATCTGGAAAATATTGACAGCGCTTCATTTTTTCCACATTTTGTTATGTTACAGCCTTATTCTAAAATGAATTAAATTCTTCTTTTTTTCAAAATTCAACAAATAACACCCCATTTGACAATGTGAAAGATGTTTGTTTCAAATCTTATTTATCATTTATTTATTAAAAAAAAAAAATCACATGTACTTAAGTATTTACAGCCTTTGCTCAATACTTTGTTGAAGCACCTTTGGCACCAATTACAGCCTCAAGTCTTTTTGAGCACAATGCTACAAGTTTGGCACACCTATTTTTGGGCAGTTTCTCCCATTCTTCTTTGCAGGACCTTTCAAGTTCCATCAGGTTGGATGGGGAGCATCGGTGCACAGCCATTTTCAGATCTCTCAGTCAGGTTCAAGTCTAGGCCACTCAGAACAATCACAGTTGTCCTGTAGCCACTCCTTTGTTATCTTGGCTGTGTACTTAGGGTCGTTGTTCTGTTGGAAGATGAACCTTTGCCCCATCCTGAGGTTCAGAGTGCTGTGGGCTAAATCAAGGATGTATCTGCACATTGCTGCATTCATCTTTCCCTCGATCCTGACTAGTCTACCAGTTCCTGCCACTGAAAAACATCCCCACAGCATGATGCTCCCACCACCATGCTTCACTGTAGGGATGGTTTTGGCCAGGTGATGAGCAGTGCCTTGGGTTCCTCCAGACATCATGCTTGGAATTGAGGTTCATCAGACCAGAGAATCTTGTTTCTCACAGTCTAAGAGTTCTTTAGGTGCTTTGTTGCAATTTCCAAGTGGGTTTCCATGTGTCTTCACTGAGGAGAGGATTGAGTTTGGTCTGGTTGGGTTGACTATTGTTACAGTGATGTTTGTCCTTCTGTAAGTTCTCCCATCTGCATATATGATCATGGAGCTCAACTAGAGT
>SCHK01414320.1:0-13994 GCA_004124795.1 Poropuntius huangchuchieni | reverse complement strand
AGGCTAAATTTTCATTTTTGGGTGAACTAACCCTTTATTGAAGTTGTACCTAGTCATTTAGCGTCCACCTCATGAAACATGTCCTCTTCGTATTTCGCTGCAAAATCAACAAAAATAATAAAGTAGGTTAGATTTCTTCTTACAGATTTCTCTCGTTACACCCCAACCCACCAGTTTCCATTATAGAAATGCACAAAAAATGAATAATATATGCCTAATTTCATATTAGTTATCTTGTGATTTTATGCTGATTTAAATACACAATTAAATCTGTGTAATATAAGTTTATTAAAGTTTGTATCTAAAAATTGCTTTTTAATCACTGCGTGATAACGGGAATTTAGGGACAAATTCTGCTTAATTAGCATAATATTATCGCCATGCAAAAAATTAATTGGTCCTAAAAGGCATGTTTTCCATATGTAAAATAGATGCATTACATTCATCTATTTATTTATTTGTTTGTTTATTCATTCATTCACTCATTAAAGTTGAAATGAAAATACCGTCATTAATTATTCACCCTCTTCAGAACACAAATTAAGATATTTTTGATGAAATCTGAGAGCTTTCTGATCCTCTATAGACAGCAAGGGTACTACCACGATCAAGGCACAGAAACATTGTTAAAATGGTATATGTGACATCAGTGGTTCAACTGTAAATTTACAAAGCTACGAGAATACTTTTTGCGTGCAAAGAAAACAAAAATAACAACTTTATTTTTAAAAAAATGAGTCTCCTCCACGTCACCCTGACGCTATTTTGGACAGTATCACGACGCATGCGCATGCTATGATCTGAACGTTCGGATCAAAGCACGATGGCCTTGCTACGTTTCTTATCTTTGATCTTGGTAGGACACTTGCTGTATATGGGAGGGACAGAGAGCTCTCGGATTTCATGACAAATATCCTAATTTGTGTTCCTAAGATGAACGAAAGTCTTACGGGTTTGGAACGACACGATGGTGTATAATTAACAACAGAATTTTCATTTTTGGGTGAACTATCCCTTTAAATAACCCAGACATGTTTTTGTGAAATTCCTCCATACATGCTTTCAGACTACACTCATACCTACTATGTATCTGTACCTCTGCATCCCTCTCTTTCTCCCTGACAAATGGCTTCCGTGCCCCTTTTTTAGCGGTGTTTTCCTCCTTTGCTCCTCTCTGCATCATTTTGATGATCTGAGGGAACTAATGATCTGTAATGTACCCTCTACCACAAGACCCTTCTTAGCTGTCTTTTCTCTCTCTCCTCTCGTCCTCCTTTTCTCATATTCAGTCATAAACAGGCCACCCACAGGCTTGCTGACAGGCCTCTAATAGTTTTTTTATGGAGGTGAAGATGGAGCGGCTTAATGTTTCGACACAAGCAATCATCGCTCCTCATCTCTTTAATGAAATTAGATTAAGTGCACCTGGGGAAGGGCTGAGGAGAGGGAGGCCGAACGCCGGTTAGGACGCTAGCTTTCATTTAAAACCAATTTGCCTGCAATATTCCGCCATCAGCCTGGGATTCAGCATGCAGTCGGAACGGAGGGTGAATGAGATCACACTGGCACAGACGGGTTTAATTCTCTTCCCCGCGGGCGGCGTGAAATTATAACTGACACATTCGACACACACTTTAATATGGAGATGCCATTTTTCTTGTGTCCAGCATGGCTTTCATTCTCTGTCTTCTCTAGCTTTCTTCACCTCAGATCTTTCCCTAGCTTGCCTACAATTTCTCTCTCTCTCTCTCTGTTTTTCTTACTCTATTTCTCTTTCTTTCTCTTAATGGCATCATAATGTTACCTCTCTCCGAACCGCTAAAGCATGGAAGCGGTTTTCTTTCAAATATATTTATATTACAACTGTTTCCAATGTTCTCTTCTTCGATTTGCGAGAATGTATTTTCTTTGAATGTCAGGAGTTACATCTGGTCCATGTTTTCCTCGCTATTTTGCGGTACTACTTATACGCAGCATGAGAACGGAAGCGGAGATCTGACCCGATGTGGAATTTGAAGATTTCTCTCTGGGTTTTTTTCCATGTTAATCTTGTGTTTCTATTGGAATGGATGGGGACCGAAGGCCTTTTTGCAAAATTTTAACTATTTTCAAGAATGGGAACATTTAAGCCTTAGAGGAGCAGTTCACCCAAAAATGAAATGACAGTCATTGAACTTCATGTCTCTTTCATCCTTTTCTACACCATGAAAGCAAGCCGTGTTACAAGCCATTTGATAGCTATTCATGAACGGGCTGAAATTGTTGTTCAAAGCTAATATTCATATTTATAAGCTCACAAATCTTATTTGCGTTTGCGTACAAGCAAAACAGGCCATCTTTTGGTGTATCGCAGTAGGTTTGACATCACTGATGTCATACATAATTGGTTTTTGCTGAAGTCTGTTTCTCATATACTGGTATTGTATGACTTCAGACGACTTGAAATATAACACATGAGCCATATGGCTAGCTTTTGTGGTTTCTTAACGATGGTTTTCGCCATTTTTTGAGTTTGACATCTGTGGTCAGTATGAATTGCTTGGAAAAGAGCTAAGCGAACGTTCTTCAAATTTCTCCTTGTGTGTTCCACGGAAAAAGTAGCAGCATACTGGTTTGGAATGGCACGAAGGTGAGTGAATAATTACTGAATGTTTAACTGCGTTCGTGTTTTTGACTCGACTATGAAAGAGTAATATGTCCTGTACGGCTTGACGCCAAACTCATTAAAGCATCACCGTTGAAATGATGTTTCCGCAAATACACATCATAGATGGTTGGCAGGGACACATTCACTTTGACGTACACTTGTGAAATAGCGCTTATTATATTGTCTGTTTATTCTGGCATTGGGGAGAAGTTGAGTGAGGCCAAACATAATCACGATGTGAATTATCGCTGGAGTGGGACGGGTGTTCAAGGTATTGTCTGAAAACAGGATTAGTTAGCGGCAATTATGAACAGTCTGCGGATGAGTGCGTTTTCGTGCACGGTGCGATTGCTCATTCTGTCCATCTGAAACCTTCTAGAACAATTTTCCAAGCAGACTGCAATTCGCTGGTGCATACTCAAATTCAGAAAGCCGCTCTCAGACCAACGAAGTAAACCCAACTCTAACATCAGGCAGACTAGTAAGCAATGGGATACTTTGTTTCTGTTACTGTGGTTTTCTGTCCTAATTCTAGGTGTCTGTTTTCCTTTTTTGAACAAAACTGTGGATCAACGTCAGGTGTTTCCCGCAATCTGAGCATGTTAATGTGTGCTTTTAAAGGTGGATTGTCGTGGCAATCTACCCAGTGCTTTCGCTAGGAACAGTGTGTGAATAACAAGCCAAACCCTATAAACATTTTTCCACATCAGTAATAAAACTAAAATTGAGTCCATATTGGATGCAGATGTTGTCTGCTGAGAAAACATTTGGTGCATGTGTGTGTGCACATGTGTCAGACTGGAGTATTTCTGATCGTGCATAAACATGATGCTTAAGTGCCTCTTATTCAATAAACATTGGCGGACGTTAACTACTCGCAGCTTGTTGCCAGTGCTTTGTGATTCCAACTGGAGCTTGAAAACCAAGATTCGTCCCAGCCAGGGCTTGTCTGGAGAAGTTTTACATGAGCTGAGGTTTCACTTCTCTTCCAAGAAATGACACAGGCAATCAGAGGCAACTCGCAGAAGGGCTCGCTGAGACTATTAGCCCATGTCATTGATTGTAATGCACCCCATGAGAGCTGAGCCTTTCGATGGAAAGTATCAAAGAGTTCCGTAGATATTTCAATTCAGTGTAGAACCCTGTGGGGTTTGTGGTCTTGACAAGGGGTGCTTGTCTGTTCTGTGAAGATAGATAGATAGATAGATAGATAGATATGTTATTTTTAAAAAAAATAATTTTCATATGATGATATATGGTGAATTCCCGTGCAATCCTAACTCTCCAGTGTATTCAATTTCAAAACCCAGAATGTGCAGGTATGTTGGTGATGTATGCAGAAAGAGGAAACACTCCAGAGAGCGAGCGTTCGGAGATGACGACCAAAACACACAAGCCCGACTGCTTTCAATTATAGTTTGGATACAGCGATTGAGTCCCTCATGAAAATAATAGAGCCCGCTTTGATCCGTTCCACTGAGGGGAAAAGGTTGCGGGCCTTGAAAGATTACAGGAAAAAATAATTATTGTATCAAGGAGGCCCACATAAAACTTTATAGAGGCTTTTGAGGCACAGGGGGTAAAGGGAAGCAAGTCCTAACGATGCTAGTCACTAGCGCTCATTCGCCAGATTTTCCTTTTTTAGCAGCTTTTAATGGCATAGTTATAGTCTGGGCTGTTTTATAACTTAAGGCAGCCCGTGTCTCACTGTGCTTTTATTATACTTCAGAGGAGCCCTAACATACTGCAACTTCATTTGTGTAATTTACTTTCATATGCTAGCTAGCGTGCGCACTTTAGCGTGCTTAGCAGCGAGCGCTAACTCTTATGAGTTCTGACAGGGTTGTTCTGGAGCGAAATCAGCAGCAGACTGGCATTAACCCCACCTCCCTGCTGGCAGCACAGATAGGTTAGATGGGGCCTCGATTAAATTAATTTGACTTCATTAGCACAAACCTGCTACAGTCAGAGCACCCGCGGTGTTGCTGTAGAGGGGCATTGGGAGACGCCTGGCAGAGGATCGTAGGAAAGCTAACACATGGCCTTGACAGCCGGAATATGCAAGCCCATGGACGGAGGGATGGCTGCCAAATGAGTGTGATGTGCGTCAGTAGCTTTAGGGGAGCTCCATCAACGCCCACCCTCAACCCTGATGCCCCATAAGGCGATGATGCTAAGTTGCAATCCAGTGCGAGCTCTGTCAGTTTGTACCTACTGGCATAAAAATGCCCTGTCGTTGCAATAAGCCTCTATTTTTGTAGTTAACAGTATTGTAGTGTATTATTGTTTTTCTAGTTAAGTGAAATCATTTTTACATGCTAGAGAAAGCTCAGATGAAAAGAAACATGTAAGGCCCTAAACATACTGTACTCTACGCAGCGCTAGCTCTGTTGGTTTGCACCTACTGGCATAAAAATGACAATGTCTTTGCAATAGGCCTTTGTACTTGTTGTCAACAGAAGTGTATTATACATTTAAAAAAAAGTTTTTGCATATTTTTGCACCCTAGATAAAGATCTGATGGATAGGAGTGTGCAACCCTGTTTTAAAAAAACAACATATGCTGGTTAGGTATGTTTTGACGCTGGGATGCTGGTTTATGCTGGTCATGTGCTAGCAAAGAACCAGCATAAACCAGCAAAGGACCATCTTAAACCAGCGTCCCTAACATACCTAACCAACATATGCAGTTTTTTTCAACAGGGCAGGCATTAAACATACTCTACCCAAGAACACAAGCTAATTTTTGTGCTTATTTACATTCCTTAATGTGTCAAACTGCTATTCATATTGCAGCGTTACACATTGTATTCTCAGGTAGCAGGTATTTGCTTTTTTTATGTCGACTGCTGTCAAGAATTTGCCCGAATAAGTACACGTTTGACTTAAATGTGCAGAAGTTTGAATTAAAATTTGAGTACTACCTTGAGTAGTTAGTTAGTGCCAGACCAATTCAAGAGCACACATCGGCAGTGTGTTGGCCAGGTACTCGTGTTGTATCATATAAATGTGTTTTTAGGGTGTCGAAAGAAACATGCTGGAACAAAGCAAACTGGTTTTTGGGAAAGAACATTCCAACAAAAACATTCTGTGACATTAGTAGCTTAAAATCTGAACAGATGGCTTCAGTCTATCTTTTGTATGACTTCTCATTGTTTTGCTGGTTTTTGCTGGAAGGCTTTTGACAAACAACAATATTTTGGTAACATTTTAGACTTATGGCACAAGTGTGGCAATTCTGAACTGGGAAAAAAAAAGTTGTGAACGTCTTTCAGCACAATATTACAGAAAGGCTATGTTTTAAATAGCACTTGCTTTTTAGGAAGGAAGGAAGCACACCCACACTTTTACTTCAGAAACCATTTATATTTATATTGTTTCTTGAGCACCAAATGATCGTATTAGAACAATTTCTGAAGGATCATGTGACACTGAAGACTGGAGTAATGATGTAAGTAGAATATTACTGTATTTTCTGTGCAGCCTTGATGAGAATAAGTGACTTCCTTCAAAAACAATAATATACACATAAGTGTGTCAAATAAATTGCTGGTATTGTGTAAAACTGATTCTTGGCATGTATTTTAGTCATTTTCCTGTCAGTGTTACGAGTACTTATTCTGGATTGTGTAACTGCAGTTTGAGGCCTTACTGTCAAAGTGTGACATATAAATGAGCGCAGTTCTGCCAAATGCGGATCCAGGGGCCCCCGGTTTTGGAACGGCGTGACTGAATCACAGAACGCGTAATGAAAGAACACAGTTATGGCCTACAGAAGCAGAGATGAGCAGGCCGCCGTTCTGCACTGACCTGTGCTCATGTGGGAGTGCGGGGATAAATAAATAACTTTGTAAATAAATAAATAATGTTCGCGGTAACTCCAGCTTGGCCTGCGGTAGCCAGAAGGCGGTAAGTTTTCTCTGTCTGGCGTAGACGTGAGAGCTCTTTGATCAGGAGAGCATCTGAAGATTCGCTCCACATCTGCACACGGGGAACGAGCCACAAACTGCCAAGAAACGTTTTAATGACGGCAGGATTAGAGAATGAAAGGCGGCTCCAGATGGTGGACGGCGCAGAGCTGCGTCCGCGGTGGGGTTTTTTAACTGCTTTTTTATTGATAAAATATGGGGTGAAAAATTGCGCGGGGCTTATTAGGCGTCCCGCTGCACTGCCGCTCAGCTGGCCAAGCTGTTCGCTATGGCCTCTGTCCAAACACGCTTCCATAAATTTTTAGCAGCGCCTTTAAATCTACGAGATCCCGGCTTGTTAAGCCCAACCCACACTCCTGTCCACCTCCCTCCAGTCTCCTTCTTTCCTTCCCACAGGCCTTGAATCCTCAATCCTAGCGTCCAACTCGTTTTTTTGTTTTTTTTCTTCCTCTTTTTCTTAGGCTTTTCACTTGGGCTTTTTGAATGTCTCGGATGAAAGCTGTTGTTGGCTTGGTTTTGGAGAAGAGCAGGAGGATGGAGCAGGGGAGGTTTTGTTGGGGAGAGTCCCGTTTTTCAGGCTTGTTATGATGAGCCAAGCAGCGATGTTTAGCTCCTCAACAACTTAATTCCTGCATGATTTCATTAGTTGCCGGCCCTTCCTGAAGTGAAGCGAGGAGCTGGGGTGATTAATCAGATACATGCGGCACTCCGTCTCAGCTACTGGCAGGAACGATCAGAGACTAAATTAGACACATGGCTCGGGCAGAGAGAGTGTAGAGAGAAAGCGTATGCATTTCCACTAGGTGTGAATGTCCTCTTTGTTGATGATTAGATTGAAATCGTAAGACTGTGAGTTTTATACTTTATAAACAGCAGAGCGGCTCTACAAATTCTAGTTATGTGGCTCTTGATTTAATGCTAACTTCTCGCTGAGCGCCTTTGTGCCTTGTCAATGCTTAAGCTGAAAGAGTCAAATGTTGAAATGAATGCATTCATGTTTTTATCCTAAATGTCTTAAAACCAGGACACATATTCGTCTCTACAAAAGAACGTACAAGAAGTACATAATTTGTCATCATTTTATAGATACTTTAGTTAAGGCTCAAGGGTGCTCTGAGTAGGCTTAGTTTTTATTCCACATTTTCCAATTACAACTTAAAAAGGTTTTACATATAAAGAGATGAAGAGAGACATGAAGAGGCCTATAACATACTTCTTTGTCTGTTTTAATTGAATATTAAACTCAAGAGAGAATTTGAGAGAATCTAAACTTGAGTGTCTGTTGCAAACAACATATAAATCAGATATATGTGTATATTTGTGATTATTTGTTAACTAACTTGGGGAAATGCTTTTATTTTGTTGATCATATATTGTATTATACAGTACATATGCATTTCCCAGTTGTCATAGTCCTCCTTAGGCCAAAAAAAGAGTAATAATTACTTAGTGCACATTTAGGGTCAGAAATCTCATTGGAAATCTGCTTTATCCAGAGGTATTGTCGACCTTGACTACTGCTGAACACTGATATTTATTCTGTCATATCCCTTAAGCCAGCTCAGCCAGATCATCATCAATAAGTGCTGTTACGGCTGACAGGACATCCAATAACGGCCGACAATTTGTCTCTTTATTCCTCAAAATCCGTCCCCTCTTCTGTTTACTGCCGACAGCTTAATGCACTAATTTGAAACTGTGAGAAGGGATTGAGTTATTGGATGTGTTATAATTTGAGAGTGATGTGCATTGACGCCTCCTTTTCATTGTGAACTTCTTCTGTTCTAAACATTTTTTTTTTTTTTCTTTCTGCTGAGGATAGAGATGAGGGAACGGTGGAAGAGTTTTGAAAGAGTTTTGATGTTTAAAGCCCACCAGGCCTGGAATTCCCCAATCACTTCCTCCCTCCTGTTTTCTCCTCCATATTACCTTCATGTGGAGCCCAAAGGGGGACCGTTCGTTCCCAGAGCAGAGAGTGTCTGAAGCCCAGGACACATGAAGGCCTCTGGGACTGTGAAATGAATGGAGAAGGGGTAATAGGAGAGAGTTTTGAAGGCTATAACATGAGTTATTTATCTGGTTTGTGTGTGTTTGTGTGTTATAGCGAGCGAGAAAGAAAAAGAAAATGAGTGAATGAAACCGAGATGAAGCTCAGAGTGCACTCAGAACTAATGCAGTACTTGATGACTCGTTGGATCGGTGCACTTTTAGGAAGTGCAGGCGAAGAGCAGGCGAAGAGTAGGGAGAGCATTAGCACCACAGCCTCAGGAGGAACAGGAAAGATAAATGCACACAGCAATTTTCCACCACGGGACACAGAGCGAAATGTGTCGCAAAAAAAGGACTCCCGTGATGAAATCGTACATGATGGGATGAAATGAGCATATTCACGTGACCATTTGCGAGAGCTTGGATTCAAATATGTACTGTATTATGTCAGCAACAAGAAGTAATACGTAACAATCTAATGGACCATAATGGATCCCGAAAACAAGCAAAAACTATTTTGGTGGCATCAAATTCTGACATACATCTCAAATTGGCTCAAGATTAAAGAGCATCTTTAAAGAACTTGTGATATTACTTTTTTCTTTAAAAGAAGTCTCACCAAGGTTGCATCTACAAAAAAAAAAAGAAAAAAGTAATATCGTTCTCATTATATGTTAGTATTTAAAACTAGCCCTGTCAAACGATTAATCGCATCCAATATATATATAATAATTTTTTTTTTTTTACATAATATATGTATTAGGGCTGCACATTTAATCGATTCATTTCGATTAATTGTGCAGCCCTAATATGTACAGTATGTGTACTATGTTTACGTGTATATACATTTATATATTTATATTCTTATACTTTATATTATATATAAATATATTAAATATATAAACATAACATATTTCTGACCCTCAAAATGGAATTATCATGCCATGACCAAAATACATGGCAATCTTTTGTTAGTATATAGAATAGCGTAGAAATAGAATAGAATAGAATAGACTTTATTTGTAAGTATATCCTACACATAGAAAGTGTTTTTATGTGATGGTGATATGATATTGTTGGAAAACTTTTTATGAAGTAACGTTAAGGGTAGAAAAGGACGCGTAAAACATAACAGCTGCACAGTCCATGTTATTGCATTTAAAATCACCATCGAGTGTGTTCTCACTGGTCCATCAGGTTTAAATGTCTTTTAAATCTTTTTTCCAGTTCAGGGACCCATAACATTACGGTGAGCAACTGCAATTCAGACAGATTGTTTCATAAGGTCACTTCCTCTCTGCTGCACACATCCACAGTAAGCCTCCATTGTCTGTCGTACAGTCATGTACAGAGAGATTCGCCTCTTTATTTCTCTCCACCGGCCTGGTTATTACCCCGGCTGTAAATATTAGATGTTCCTGGAACAGTGTCTCTCCTTGTTAAGCGTGACCCCCCATCATGCCTCAGGGTTAATAGTAAGAACATAGAGCGCTTTCATGTAAAATGCTTTGATGGAGTCTGGCTGGCAGGAGGATTGTGCGCTGGTGACCCTTTTGAATTTTGTAAAGGCTGGTGTATCTAAAGTTTGTGCCCCATTGTCAGGTCAGTCAACTCAACGATCTGTCTCGTACATGTCAGACTTTCAGAAGGACTGGCTTGTGACTGGTTCGTGCTTCATGCATAAACCCAGCGTCATTCCTTAAAGCTGAATGTTTCGTTTGTGTCACTAGCCGCACCAAATGAAATTGCAACCATAATGTCAACACTTTCTCTGCCATTGACAAGATTCCATTACTTATTATGCAACGCTTCCCCACCATAGACTTAAATCGCATAAGATTTATCTCTCACAGCGTTGTTTTTATTCCTGTCAGTAATTAACCTGACTATACTAAGGTCTATTGACAAGTTATTCATATCGTGCCAGAAGCAGTAGGTCATCTGGGTACTACTTTTGTCACCTACAATATTGACCCATATTTAGAATATTGTCTTTGAACTTCTGTTTGTGTGGTAGTTCTGTATATTTCTATGGCAAATGTCTTAAAAAATGTCAGTAGACCAATAAGCGGTTCTAAATAGGATCCGTGAGGTCACTGTGGAAATACAGCCAGAAGACAGAAGACAACATAGCAGCGCTAAAAAGCGTGAAGCTACATAAGGTCAATAGTATAGAAGTATGCGATTACAGATTTCAGACTTAGGATAGAAGTAATGCATTATATATGTTTATCTCAAAAATGAGATTTGCTGCAGCCTAATGTAGTCAGGTTGATTCTGTAATATTTAAATTAAAACCAGTTTACTTTGGTTACTATATTACAGGCTGTAGTTTTGGGTTATCTAACAAAACATTTTTTAAAGAGTTACAGAAATACCATACTGGAGAATATGTTCTGAGCTTTTCACTTCTCAGACTTTTTAGAAGAACAGAAAGACCTTGGTGATCATTAGTTTTGAATTTACGAATTCTAGCCACTCTCTTCAGAGGGTGTAAAAGTCTTTTAACCTTTTATCTGTGGCATAATGTTCTGTCACAAGAGCGTTTTAACTTTGGAAAAAGTAGGCTGGAATTACAATCCCTGACAAGTGTTTAACAGTGCTACAACATTTTGGGGAGTAATTGGCCAATTTTGCAAGGTTCTTGCTACAACCCAATTATAAAAATTGTTATGTGGCTATTTTTTAAGGATTTCTGGGGGAAAAAACACACCGCTTTTAAGCCGGGTGTTGTTCTTTAGTATAAAGCAGGGCTTATAGTATGATTATATTAAACGTATAGGTGCAGTATTTGAATAAAACAGACTTTATAATGAATGTGGTATAATAGCACAGCAAGTGCTTACATAATGCCCTTTATTGTGTGCTATACCAAACGCATTGCTGTTTACCCAGGGCGCCATCTCAGATTCTTTGAGATATGTTCAGTCTGGCTGTGGGCCACTGGTATTGATGTATATCTGGAGCTACAGACAATCTCCCTGTTGTGCAGCCGTCCCAGCTTGCGGTGGGTCAGTGTAGAGGACATATAAGCCTTTGGGCCCTCAGGGTATTATGGTCGCATGAGAAACCCTGGACTATGTGCATAAAGAAAATGTCTTATTCTGAATTCACTCGGTGGCCTTTTATGAAATGAGAAGTTGGATATTGAGCTATCTGGCTGATGCTAGTGTTTTCCCCCAGCAAGCACACAATTTCATTTCATTTCATTTTGTAAATTCCTGTAGACATGCATCTACTTCCCATCAATATGATTACGACTTCTACTGTTCTCTGTACTGGTGTCTGAAATATGTGCAAAATTGTCATTTCATTTTTGAAGGTTATGTTTATTTATTTATTTTATTTGCTAATGTAATTGTAAAACATCTCATAATGGACATTGCAAATGCACTCGCCATATCGCAGTAATGCCTATTCGGCAATGGACAAAGTCATTGTATCGAGCTGTACAGTACTGATGCTACAACTATAAATGTGTACAATACTACTACAATTGTAGAAAATGTGCTTATATCTGCTCAATAGCAATATACGTAATAGCAATATTGAGCAGACTGAGACGAGCAAGATCGTTTAAATGAGCAGCTTCAGACTGCGTTGTTCTCTCACGCTCCGCCATCTCACGATATTAAAAAAATAAATAAATAAAACTTTGCGTGTCGTAGTTTACACAGGACTGGTGGGAAATATGCATTGATACACCTTTATTATATACAGTATGTTACGTGGTTTTTCAAATTTCCTGAAAACGTACCAGTGCGACATCCGATGGGTTTTCCCAGATCACATCACATATATAAAACATGAAAGTATACAAAATATATTGTAAAAATGTGTTCTATTCCTATGAATTGACACATTACTGTTATGCATTACATAACTACCAGTTATACATCTATTACAGAAGAATAGTCCACATTTTAGTTTTGACATCATTATTTATTGGGGTATGTATGAGTTAGGATTTGGTGTTTGACCTCAGGTGATAAACTAGCCTATGTATTTTATAAGTGCCGTAAAAGAATACCCTCAAATAAATTGCTGTGCGTGTGTGTGTGTGTGAGATGCGTGCACAATGGAGGTGCATTATGGGTAAAGACAGAATGAACAAGGCTGTAGAGATGGGGTAACCAGCTCTAGATTGCTAGTGACAGGCTGATACTTCAACACTTACGGCTGCAGCTTTGATTTAATCACAGACCTGTCATTTGTTATTTGTCTGGCTCTCTCCACCGGTGCTGAGCCTGATCAACGGTCCCTTCCCTTGAGTTCCGTCCCTCCACCCCCAGCGTTACGTCTAAATCCTCCATACAAATTACCACCTCCCTTCGTGTGCCGGTGAGGGGGTTGATCAGAGATGGACAGAGAGGAAGAAAGGAGTGGGAAGGAGAAAAAAACAGTGGATTTGCGAGAGCAGAATCTGCCCGAGGCCCACTAAAGATCATTAATAGGGCCGTCAGAAGCCTTGCCAGTTGGTTAGCTTCTCATAAATAAGAAATGAATTCTTCCGCACCTTCATTAATAATGACTGCTTTAGCTATTTTGTTGCAATGTAACCTTAAAGGAAAAAGAGGGGGTGGACGCTGGGAGGCCCCTTATTCTCACTAGTAATATGATAAGACAGGCCTCCAAATTAGCAATGAGCATGTGATACCAAACCAGAGTCGATTACTCCCCGAGCCGAGCAGAGAGTGTGCGAAGGTGGCCGGGGATGCTCAATGAATCGAGCCATTTTTAAATCCTGCGTTTTATAGCCTCCAGGACTGCTTCAGATGATCAGGATTTCACTATCTTATTATTATTGCATTCGTCTAAGAGTGAAGGAAAGGGAGAACGTGTGAACGATCTCACCATTTCCCGAATTCCCCGAACGAGAGGTTAGGGGGTTGTCAGGGTCAGCGGGTGGGTGAGATTATTTTGGTTTAATTAGGTGAAGGGGATGATTATTTTATTAAGGTTGTGGTAAGCTGTCACAACGGTAGCAGTGAATGAGCTTCATTAACCCGGAGCTAAAATCATTATTCTGAACCAGGCTCAAACCCTGAGACCTGAGAGACTAATCAAAAATGATCTGATCTCGTTTTGTCCTGGCCCTTTCTTTAAGGGCCCATTTAACCATGTTTCACTTTGATCTCAACAGCCTTTGCTTCTGCTTCAACCCTGAAGGAACAGACAGTTCAGGATCCAAGATCTTTATTCAGACTTTCTTATTCAGCTTTACATCTATCTATCTATCTATCTATCTCTGTCTGTCTGTCTGTCTATCTACGCATCATGTGACAAAATGTTTTAATTGTTATGATATTTCACAGTATTAAGCATACAGTAAGAGACATCTTTCAAAAACAATAAAAAATCTTAACAATCGTAAACTTTTTAATGGAAGTGTGTATTGTGACGGGAGGAGCCAACGACAGACACAGTGG
>SCHK01414202.1:0-10050 GCA_004124795.1 Poropuntius huangchuchieni | reverse complement strand
TGAAACAATGTTCATATTAAAGGCAATGAAAACAAAGTGAATGTAACTATGTAGGCTATGCTATATATTATTATTCTATATATTACATTATAGCAATGTAACATTACAATCTAAAAACTCGAAACTTCACTAAACTAAAAAGCACAAACTAATTGTATTAGACTATTTTGATTACCACATTACAATAATCACTTTGCAGTTACTTGTAAATTCTACATATGGCACGTTTATTGTCCAGCTACATATATTTTACCAAAATGTTTATTTCGGTTAGAATTATTGTGCTCCTGTTTTAGTGCAGTCCGTCTTTTTTTTTTTTTTTTTTTTTATTTTATTTTTTATGTGCAAATGCGTAGTGGCTCTCGTTCACCGAGGTCTATAAAGTTTAACAGACAATCGCAGTCAAAAGGCACATGCACTCCTGACAGTAAATTGGAAATAGTTCCATGATTTTCTAACATTTCCGCATGGAGAATATACCTGTGAAATGTAAGTTATGCACTAAGGCAAACACCACGTTTCAAATGCATTAAACAGCCTGTCAGCAGCACATGCATCTGTCTGAACATCTGATGGGGCGAGTCGCTTTAAACTATACTTACAAGTGATTGAGTCTTATGTTTAGGACAAATTGGATTATGCACTTTACCCTCAGCAGCTCACTTTGCATCTTCCGCTATTTTCCGGATGTGCTTGTATCAAACTACTGTATATCAGTGCTATTGCGTCATGCCATATTGCTTATGAAAAGTATATTGTATAAACTCGAGATATATCTTATTTTTTGTTTTATTGTGGACTCGATGTAGTTTAAGGAAGCAGGGCTGTAGTGGAAAGCTTTATTTATGTAGCGTTAAGGTGGATTTTGAGGGCGCCGTGCCCAAACACATTGACAGATTTCGGGCCGAGGCTAAAGCTGCCTAAGCCATGCTGCCCGTGCTTCAGATGCTCTTCGACTCGAGCGATTAACTTGATTACAGATGGATGACCGTACATCTGTTTTATTTCCAAACGCACCAGCAACAGACCAAAAAGAGCATCGGAACTCTATTCGAGCACTATTGCGGCATCGCAACCACAGCAGTTGATAATACGCATGGAAACAAGAGCGATAAGCACCAAAGTTAAGTTGTAGGAGATGAATGTTGTCCAGCTGCGCGCAATTCGTTTCAAAAGACTGTGCTTGACCCATTGTGGTGTTTCCTGATGGCCAGTGACATCAAGTGAATTCCTGTGGGCTGGATTTTGGCGCAGAAAAAAGAATTTGTGGACGAGGTACTTAAAAAGTCAGACAGAGGGGGGTGGAGAGCGTCTCTTATATTGCATGCCGTAAAATGTCAAGCAAAAGAGGGCAGAAAGAGAAACCAAGACCAGCTATAAACACAGGCAATAAAAATAAGGGAGGCCTGGGGGCTGAAACCTGCTCTGGCGAGGGGCCTGTTGGGAAGGGGTTGGGCAGCGCCTCACAGGGACCATTGGGCTGGGGAAGGTTAAAAGGAACGAAATCAGCATGTCTATAATGTCCAGCAGATTTTTTTTTTTTGTCTAGTCCTGAACGTCCCAGATGGCCTTTCACTTTTTGCTTAGTTTCACATAACGGGGTGATTCATGCCTTGGAGTTTTGTTTTATGGATCACGTCTCGACTTCCTTAACGTGACGGCGAGATGAAATAATGGCTTTGTGTGCTCAGCTCCGTTCTGTCATTTCATTTTTTTCCCCCCCTAGTGAGATATCAAGAGTCAGAAGTGTATTAAACACCGTCGTGGCTGAAATATTCCTCCGGCGAGGGTGCGAAATGGACTGCTTTGTCCTGCAGAGCTTGCGTTTTCCTCACTTGCTAGATTGTTAATTATCAGAATGAATTCTGTAGGGCGCCGCAAATGAATATAGTGGCTTAATGAGGCGCGGACAGTTAATAGAGTTGTGGGAACGACTACTCTACTCGTCCTGTGATTATCTACATCTTACTGATGGGAGAAATAACTCCTGGTGTCTGATGGCCTTTGCTTCGTAAGTTTTAAAAAAGACAAAACGTCAAGAAGTGATGAAGCCGCCTCTTAGTATTCATTCTTTAACACTAATTAAAACGGCCGTCACTGGATAAAGACAATGTGTTACATAGTAATGCACATCAAGCATTTTAAACTCCTCTGAGAGATGTTTTTGACGAGATGAAGGGCCATTTGTAGGGTCGAACAGCAATAAAGACGCTGTAAACGGATCCTTGACAACCAGTCAAACTAAACAACTCTCTAATCCCACTTCCACAGCGTCTGACATTTGACCTAGTTTGATTTCCTTTACCTGCTGCTTTGCTTCCCTGCCCTCTCAGCTCTCTCTCTCTCTTTCATTATCTCTAAGTACAAGAGTATTTTGTCGGAACATTGTGGCAAACTGTAGCTGTTCTTCATGAACGGAGCAGCTAGGGCTGTACAGTTATTCAAAATAAAACTAAAATTAGTGACATTATCAAATCGCAAAGACTGTGATTTAATTAAATGTGTTGCGTTTTTCAGAGTGAAGCGCAGTACTGTATTCTTTTACACGCAAGCTGTTCATGATCAGGTTTAAGAGCTCCCTGTGGTTTTCCTCCAAAAAGGTTGGTTTAACTTTTAAAAATAAAGAAATGAAGACAGCCATAAATATGATATTATTTTTACAGTTATGCTGTAAAAAATTTAAACTTGTTTTATTTTTACAGTGAAATATTACAATTCTACTATTATTTTAGTTACATTAATCGTTTTTCGCCAAACTATACAGACCTATAATAGTAATTTCTTGTTCAAACACAGCAAATCTGAAGTTATCAAATTAAAAAATTTCTATTCCTATTCTTTTCCATTTTCTTTGCTGCATCTGTGCAATTTATATTAGGGCTGGGTGATAAAACAATAACTATACTTATCGTGATATAATTTTATTTGATAAAACGATTAAAGTTTGATTGAACCGCACCACACGCTGACCATTTATCGTTGAGATTTATTTTAAGGAAAAATGACTGTAAAAGTGTAAAGAATTCAAAAAGTTCTTGTTCTGACCATAAAGAGTACTTTAAAACCACAATTAAAGGTTTGATCTCTACCATTTTCATCTAGGAGCAAAAGAATATTTGAAATTTATATATGTATATACATATATTTGACATATCTCTCAGCCCTAATTTCTAGGTTTCCATAATAGTTTTTTTTAGCTTATACAGCTGTAATGAAATTATAGCTACTGTAATAAACTTATTGCCTATTTTCATCCTTCAGTTTTTGTCTGTCCATATTTTGCTCTCTTTTTCTCTAACGTCGCTCAGGCTTCGAAAAGGCTGTTGGCTTTATAGGCTGTGTTAGAAAAGTACTTAACTAGCGCTAACAGTCTCACAGCCCCTCTTTTATTTGGAGTCCCTCTCTACGCATTCACTGAGGCATGGGCTGTTGCGGATGAATGTAGGTCAGTGGCTATTAGTGGCAGATCAGGGGTTCCCTCAGCTATGACTGAGACGGCCCCCTTCGCTAGGCCCTTTTGTAAAGTCCACAATATGCTAAGCATGCCTGTCATCGTATAAACCGTTCTCCGGGCTTTAGGGCTCGCGTGACAGGCCGGTTGAGATGCGCAGGGTGCAGTGGGACATAACTGGATCGGTATCTGGAGGGCCAACTCTAAGCGAGCTATTTAGAGGCAAAGCATAAGCCTTTAAGATCCTGATTCCCATACAGTTTTGAACAGGAATCCCACACGTAACTCCGCCCTCAAAGATTTTAGTGAAAAGCTAATCTCATTACTGGCCTTGATCTAATTAAATCCCTTCCCTCTTTGCCTGTCTTTGTGCTTTATTTGCCTGCTTTAGGAAGAAGGCAGTCCCTCGTCTTGAGATGCAGCTGTAATAAGGCTCTTTGGGAAATGCTAATTTTGTCTCCACGTGCTGCACCACACTTATTTGTTTGCTTTCAGGACTTTCCTTTTCCCTCTGCTGTCCAAGGAACCCATAAAAATGTGGCTTAATTGGAAAATTGCTACCTCTTGGTTTTGACCACAAAGAGCTCTGGCAAGCGTTCGCGCTTCACCCTGCTGAGTTCAGCTGCCGTGATGAAAGGGCACTGCTGTTACACGGCACCGTGGGCTCGCTAGCAGCGCCGGACCTCAAATCAGCCGCTCGCTGCTGTTTGGCCTGGTATTTATACTGGTATTTAGGCTGTCACTGATTATGTGTTACATCTATGCTGTCAAAATGAATGATTATACAGGGCAGCGGATGTTGAACTGCTCTGTTTTGTCAAATCTAACTTAAACGGGACATGCAATTTGTGTATGTTACTTTTATACATTTACGGTGAGGTCACTATTTTGGAAATGCATATAAATCCAAGACGCAGTAGTCATTTTTTTGTTTGTTTGTTTGTTTTTTTGGCCCAGTTGGGATAGTAGTACAGATTCGTATTTGCACTGCCAATGGCCCTACCACAAAAAATACATGATATTTTTAGCAACATGTTTCTGTGTTAGTATGCATTTTCTAAGCAACACATTTTTTTTAGCTTTTACAGCTGTAATGCCATTATAACTACAGGAATGACAGCTATAAATATATACACATGCTTTAATTAGATTGTGAAGACAGATAACCATAGTTTTGCGAGACCTATAAAGATACACGAATGTAGTCAGTGAAAACGAGACGTCGTGATGCATTTGTGACCAAACAGAGCAAGTGACCGTTCAGTTTGAAATTTCATGTCTTTGTTAAAGTTGACATTTCAAATTAAAGTTGTTTTAAAGGGCTCACATTATGCCTAATATTATCCAGTTCCCGCAAATGATAGTTCCTCACTGCACACGTATGGTCTTGTGATCTTCATGCATCACACATCTGCCATTGCAGATGTTTTCGAAGTACCTGTGATTAATTGAATTAGAATTGAACAATAGATGCAGTGCCGCCTCACCATACCATTCAGTCCATTCACAAGAAGACTGAACGCCACACAAAGAGCGTGTGTTTGAGTTGAGTGAAGTTTGAATTGCTCTCTGAGCGTTCTGAAAGCTCCATAAAAGCCATTTTATACAGTAAAGATTACAGAGGACTTTATTACTTGAACAACAGTACTGGTTTGTGGGCAAATGCTGTTCTCATGACCTATTGTGTGCTGTGTAAACAATGACTCATGAATCAGAGCATGAGATCTTAGCTTATAGTGTAGCATCTGGGAGCTGCTTTAGTAGCTCGCTTAAATTTGCGACCCTGTTCAGAAGAGCAAGGTGGACATCTGCGTTTCCCTTAAGACATTTGCAACTGAAGTTATTACGCTATTGCAAACCATTTGTGCTGGGCTAGACACTTCTCTGAATCCCTCAAAGCTTCAGTGCAGCTCCTCTGAATCAAGTTCTTGAGACAACCGAGCTGGCTGCAGATAAACAGTGTTGTTGTAAATTTATCTCTTTGTCTAGATGTATTCATGAAGTGGACTAGATGTTTGATTATTTCAAATATACGTAGAACACATAAAGGCCTGGGAGACTGAATACCAGCGCAAGGGCAAGTAAACAATTTCACCACTTCCCTAACTCAAAAAAGGTGACTGTTGGGGGAAAAAGCAGTCTATCATGTCCCCTTTGACCAATAGGAGAGAAGAGGCGGAGCTTAAAGAGATGAGTCACCAGACTGAGCTACTGATCCAGGCCTGTGACTCACCGGCACTCTGGTGCAAAGTGACCTACATCGTAGTCTCACATGAGTGTGTGCTTTTCATCCTGCACGCTCCCTCGTTTTTCTCCAGCGTCTCCGTCTCTCTGTGCCCAGCAGCACTGGCCCATTACCATAATGGTGTTGGTAATGATGAGGCCTTGATTCCATTTGTATCCATCACCCTCTCACTGGGTTAACTTTGAATAACACAAAGAAACGGGACTCATTTTTTATTGAGTGTGTGTCGGGTAAGTATAGGGAGGCTTAATAGTTGTACCAGGATCCGCTTTCCCCCAGAGAGCTACCGCCAACGCTGAGAGGTATGCAGCGTTTGCCTTTCATGGTCTGCCCTATTTTCCTCTCCCTCTCTCTCACACGCGCTCTCTATCTTTCTCACTCTCTCACACACAATTCACAATCTTTCCTGTATTTTTCTCACTTAGACACACACCCACATGCTCAAAGACTTTAACACCATAATATTTTTCTCACTCTGTGTGCAAGTAGCATAATTGTCTCCCTATATGTGGTGTCTACTGCAGAGAGCTCACAAATAATGCTGACTGCGGCCCGTTTTGACATGTCCTGTGAAATGTCAGAGTACACCAGTACTGGAATATTAGACTGCTGTCACTTTAAGAGCTTCCCATATCCAATATTACACATTCTTTCTCAGCTGTTTGCTTTGCTTTCTCTTGCGAAGACAGGCATTTTGACAAATACCAGTGTGTGTATTTAACCGTTCAAGGCCCATGAAGTGACAAAAATAACTTGGTTCAATACATCTTCAGATGTGCGCAGCTCTCTGACAGTGTCGTGTTTACTGGTATATCACCTTCCCCTAAATATAAGTGATTTTATCGTTGTTGTTGTTGTATATTTCTAAGTTTTTTTTTGTTTTGTTTTGTTTTTTGTGTTTTTTTGGTTTACTTTCAGCCCATAACCCAAATCAAAGATTTTTGGCCCTAGGATAATTATATATGTAAATTTTCTATACAAGTTCATATAAGTATACATTACAGTTCAGTTGAACATATAGTATTAATGATGTTTGATTATCATTAATGTTGGTGGTGTTGTTGGTGTTATAAGATATAAATCAATGTAATAGATGTATGTTTTAGAGTACATTACTATTTTTGTAATAGTATATGTATAATAAATACATTTTCTAAGTTTATGCACAGTGTGTATTTGCTGTGTGTGATGATTTGTCTTGTTTCATTAATAGACAGGGGTCAGGGCAGTTCATTGAGTTCAGTTAACGGTCTCTGGGGGAAACTGAGATACAAGAACCATCTTTCTTTCCTTTACTCCTCTCATCTGCTGCTTTTCTTGCTGTGACAGGACGTCAATGCCATCTGCTTGTGCAGCCTACCAGTAACGCTGTTATTACTTCCGTCTTGCGCTCAAAAATCAAGTCCTACTGATTGTGCTAAGATGACATTTTTGCCCTCTTGGGATTTCAAGCCCTCTCAAACTGATAAGAAAAGAAAGAGTAAGATCATTGAAAGCTACACCTGCGCTCCAAAACCTGGCATGCTGCCTGCATAGTTGCAATGCTTTCTGGGATTGCCTCTTTTATGAAGGATAACCACATAGCTGACAGAAAGCAAAGTATTTTAGAAGACTGCATACGTTCCGATGCCTTAAAATGTTGTCTAGGTAGCCTGCTGACTGTGTTTTGGAGCAGAGCCTACGTGTTGGCAGGTTTAATGTGAGATTTAACCAACCTGCCAGCTTTGGACCTGAGTGGAAGTGCACAGTTATGTCAAACAGCTAAAGAACACCTCGGTAACTGAGGTCTTCTGTGTGCATGAGGGGCGTCTCAGACAGGTGGTGAAACTGACCCATTTCCAAAAGCCTCGCAGCGGTTAATGTAAGGTTACCCTGGGTCAAACCTCTGGGCATAATTAAACTTGATTTCAGCGCGAGCTTGTTCCTTCCAGAGCTACAGGCCAGCTCAACAGCCATGACTAAGACGCGTCTCCTCAGAGATGCAACAGAGTGCGTAATTAGAGCGTGCCACCTGATCACGGCTTCACAGGAAGCCGCTTGCGCTGCCAGTTCTGCGGTTATTCAGGGTTATTCGGGTTCAGGGAAGCAGCTTCTAACCCTCAAACTTTCGCTTATATAAGAGCGAGGGGTTTCTCTGTTCAGTTCAGCCTGTTCAATTTTTAATACGTGCTATTTATTATTGATCAGATGCAGTTTAAAGGAAGTTTGAGGCATTGTGGTATGGGTGAGAGTAGATGAAGGCGTAATTTTGCCCATCGCCACAGTGTCTGCTGTCAGAAGAGCGGTTCCCGTGATGTTGTCCTGGATCTGTGTTGAGCACTGTCCCTGTTATGGAAAATGTGCCACTCATGTTGGAGCTGCGCAGCAGAAAGAGGTCAGACGGCGCTCTAGGGAACGAGCGCATGGCATAGAAAGAGCGAGCGAGATTTGGTGAAAGGGAACGAGTGCAACAGTGAGAATAATTGTGGGAGAGAAATGAACTGTTTGACATCTAAAAACAGTCTCACCTTCTTGAAGCTTAGTGTTCGTGAGAGCAGGATGTGTGATGCCAGCCGGTAGTTTTTCTCACTTCCTGTTCTCTCTTTGTGTGAAAATACAAGCTAAAGTACCGTCTGCAAATGTTTCGTGCTGAGATGCCACTTTTTGTTTTTCCAATAAGGGTTTTTTTTTACTGTTGCAAATTTTTGTACAAATGAATTACATTTAAATTTAAACACATTGTTTGAAGGCATTGTTACTGGTTTTTGCCTTTGTATGGTAAAACAGTTGCATTAAAGGACTAAGTATGATGTATTTTTGACCCTTTGGGTTACCGCGGGAATTTTTTGACAACATTAAAGTATAAATCAGTTTTATCTTAACATAAATGTGATGTTAAAAAAATGCCACCCATAAGATCTCAGCAGCAAAAAAAAAGCTAGTTACCATAGTCATTAAAAAAACCTGGAATTATTAGAAACTTATAGGGAATAATAAAATTGTAGTTCCCAGGCCTGGACAATTCATCCCAATTCCTCCCCTTTCATTCCCTCATCTCTTATTTCAAATTAGCAAGAATTAGATTTTTGAGTGCCATTTCTGTAAATTTTTTGTCCAGTTTATTTTTTTCTGGAAATGAATCGGTTAGAAGTTGTATTTTGTATATTTGGGAAAACCCTGTCTTTCCCAAATTATTGCTTGTAATTCTTCATAACTGTCCCTTGGTGGGTCTGTTTTTCTTTTGTAGTTTCCCCACATTATAGGAGATTTTTCTCATTTTCTTTCCTCATTTGCAAAATAAAACCGTTTAGCAGCTTTTTCAGCACGCTGCATTGAAGTCGGTTGTGTCATGCGCTGGGAATCGTGTTTGCGTTTGTGGGGACGTTTGCTGTCTGTGTGTGGAAAGAGATAAGAACTCGACATCCTCATCTGACTCTGTGCTGGTGCCAGGGTGGGTATTTTTAGCTTTGACTGTGCTTTTTCTGAACACAGGAAATAGACGCAGACGGTTGCCCACTGGCTCAGCAACAGTGCATGTGTAGTGTGATGAAGGTGAGGCCTCATTTTCTTCTATACCGCTCGTAATACACAAAGATGAGAGCGATCTACCTAACTCACTGTTTAACATGTTTCACCAATGCTCTTATACTTAAAGAGGGCATTGTCTCATCATTCAGGCGTTTGTTTGTTGGCCTCAGTGTTTGCATTTGTGAGTTGGGGACTATGCTGTAGGTAGATTGTCTCTCTGAACGCAGACACTGATCTAAGTGAGTCAGATATCATATCAAACCTTAAACAACAACACAAGCACCCCTCAGTGCCTGTCTCTACCACACAGCTATAACTGACTGCTTGATCAGAAGAGATCTGGTGTTGGATACTCTATTTAAAGACATAACAAGATTGTTTTTTTTAAATTAAAATGGTCAAAACTGTCAGTGAAAGCTTTCACGTTGTTACAAAAGGTTTCTATTTCAAGTAAATGTTCTTTTTTTAACTTTCTTAAGTATCCGTATTAAGTATTAGTTTCCTCAAAATAATAAGCAGCACAACTGTTTTTGAAACATAAAGATAATTGATCATGTTTTTGCCATCACAAGAATAAATTACACATTTAAAAATACGGAGTGTCTATTTGCACTGTGCAAATATCCCGCCTTGTTGGCAGTGGCTATTTACACTAACTCCGCCCACCAACGTGTTAATGGGCTAGTCATGATTACGAAAAACACTTGACTATTATCATTTCCAGTGGCGCAGATAGTAATTTGCGTGTCGTACACATTTTGACGCGATCGACCCAGGTTCGAATCCGCCATTGGCAAACTTGATTTCCTTTTTAAATTTCAGATCGCATCAGAAAAGCATTTATTTT
>SCHK01414027.1:0-10910 GCA_004124795.1 Poropuntius huangchuchieni | reverse complement strand
CAGATCGCCTGTCAATCAAGCTCTTTGTGAAGGGTCAATTAGCTGCAAAACTCTGAATGGTGCAGACCAAAAGGTCCTTTACCTGCAATCTGCTAGCAATCACATAATTTATTACACAGCACAAGCTGATTGACCTGTGCTGATTCTGCAACCAGTGAACTTGCTTCCTCAACATTTAAATAGTCTGACTCAGTGTTTACTATAAGCTGGCTGTTATTAGAGTTCCTCCGAAACCGTCCACCTCCCCCAGCACCACCTGTCTAGATCTGCTATCTGTTACATTTATGTATGCCTATTCATGCAGCATATCTTACATGCTCACAGCAGCGTGTCCGTGTATCTACTGGCAGTAGCAAGTCCACACTTGTTCTGAAGCAGTGTGCGTAGCTTAGACCATTATGCTGCACCAATCAGTTTTAGTTTGTACTGTAGTTTCAAATGCAAACTCGGCCAGAGATGTCATTGGCTTATAGGCAGTCAAGTAGACGCAGCTATTGAAAACAAAATTTCTAATTCACCACTAACTGTTTTATGGAAAAGAGTTGATCTGATTTAGCCCCACATCTTACTTTATGTTTGGTTTACAGAAGAAAGAAAATTATAAGGGTTTGGAATGATGTGAGGCTGAAGAAATGAAAAGTTGTCATTCTTTGTAGGAAATGTTCCATTAAATCAATTCTAATAGTAACTCACATAGTATAGTACATCAGTCCATCCTTCCATGGTGATGCACTGGAAGACTGTGAGGATGGCGAAGAGGATGTTATCGAAATTGGTGATGCCAAAGTTGGGTCCTTTCCAGTACTTCCTACATTCTGTTCCATTGGGACACTCTCTTGAAGGACGTTCTAAACCACATGGGTAATCACCAACTTTTTCTCCTGCACACACAAACAGAAAACAAACCTTTATGTATCACATTACAGGCTTATTTCAATAATCATTACACATTTGGAAGGTAAATTAATGCAACCACCCTCTCCAAATTGGTCAAACACACACACACACACACACACACACACTCTCTCTCTCTCTCTTTCTCTCTGAGGCATATCACCTGCTGATGTTGCTGATTGAGGGGTGAAGCAGGCAGCAGCTGAGCACATGTTAGCAGCTCAGCTTCTTATTGGAAACCTCATTACCAAGACAAGCTAATTACATGCACTGTGTTGAACTGAAATAACTCGCACACACATATTACATTAACAACCTGTCAAGATCCCTCACACCACGGACACAGAAGTATAGTACGTAAATACACAAACATGTGCATACACACAAACACAGCCTCCAGCTGGAATAGCAGAGCTTATATCCTCATCTTCGAGAGCCGTGCTGTGCGGATACAATAGAAAAACATTTGCTCTCCAAGCTCTTTCAAGAAACGACTTCTCTCTTTTTACCTCTTTCTGTGTCACAAAAGACCTTTAAAAATCACTCAGTGATTCAGGATTCAGTGTGCTAGTCTTGCCTGCAGGATTAATCATGAAAACATCTGCTTTACAACAGCAATCGATATTCTGCAGCAGGATTATTATTTTAAGAAATGTAATTAAATTTGTCTCTTTCAATCAATCATGTGGTAAAGTCAGATGGTAATGGACCTGGTGATATATTATACAGTTATCTGGGTCATGATATGGGTGTTAATAGCTAAAAAAAAATCGGTTTAACCCTGTGTCAATTAGAGCAGTGATTTGAACGCTCAAATATGATGATCCCGTTGCAAAGGACCCCCATCTTACAATATGAAGGGCAGGGTAAAACCCCTCACATCTATGTACTTACACACCACAATGAAACGCTAATAAACATCTACAATTAATGTTTTCATTAGGAGACAAAACTGAGAAAAAAACACACAAGGATGTGTCATGTCTCTTTCACTCACATTCAGTCCCTAGCTGCAAAGGAAACAGCAGTGTTTTGTGGGTAAATGTCAGTCAGTGAAAAGCGAGGCAGGCGGATGAAATTTGCATAAACAAAAGAAAGAGCCTGAGAGGACCTATGATCCAAGCAGAGCTTTGCAAAAATCTTCTAGAGTTCTCTCTGTTTAACAACTGTTCAAATATATATTTTCATTAAAAAAGTTTTTTGTTTTTTTTAAACAACAGGTTTTGTCTCGCTAAAGGCTTTATTGTGTAAATGGAGTCTTCATATTTTGCTTATATCTTGTGATACCAGTGCAGGTGTCTTCTTGCTAGAGTGTCTTTATTATCTTCAGTATAAACTGATAAGGAGTTGTTTTCCTTGGACTCTCTGAATTCGTTATTTAATGTGTGCTACAAAGAGCTGTTTTGAGATTGTGTGCTTTGAAACGTCTGACTGCGGTGGCTCTAAGATTTATTTCCTTGGTGCTCACAAAGAAGCTTTTTTGTTTTCACAACAGTAACTAACCTGTATCCGAATTAAAGCAGGTGAAGTGGAATTTGCCCATGTAGAACTCCACGCCGATGATGGCAAACATGACGATGGCAAAGAAGAGCAGCAGTCCAATCTGAAGAAGGGGAACCATGGCCTTCATAATGGACTTTAATACTACTTGAAGACCTAAAAAGAGAAACAGATTACATTTGGTTAAATGAATCATGGTATCATTACTGTTTAGAGTTTTTAATGTCTGAATGTCCGAACAGACACTGAAGTGTACTGTACTGCCAGACACTCACTTGGGATTCCAGACACCAGTTTGAGGGGTCTCAGCACTCTGACGGCCCGCAACGTTCTCAAGTCAAACTGCGAACCCAATGTGGTTAAAATCCTGTCACAAACACACAAACATGCAGAAAAGTCAATAGAAAGCATAGACCATCATAGACACTGATTAGTTCAGATTAGTGGACAAACAATACGGGCTATTTAAGTCTTAAATTATTTACTTTGGCCCGCTCCAGTCTTGGATATTTGGTTACATCCTTGATAGAAATAACCTAAAATATACTTGATTGGAAAGCAAGTAAGCCACCTTTAGTTTCACTCTGGCTTAGTGATGTGATGCTGTTTTTAAAATTGGAAAAAAAAAATTCTCTTAGAGGATCCACCAAACGTTTTTTTTTTTTTATTGGAGTATGGACTCCAATGATCTCATATTTTGAAAAAGGTGTAACTCTTATTAATTAATAGTTAAATTAAAAGGCCTGTGCATACTGTAACGGATAATGGAATCAAACCCAATGGGCTAACATTGATGTTAAGTAATTCCTTACTGTAATATCAACATTTTGAGATTTATTTTTATTATTATTATTGATTTTTCATTTATTTATTTATTTTTAATTTTATGTATTATTATTATTATTATTATTATTATTATTATTATTATTATTATGTACTATTATATAATTATTTATTTATTTATTTTTGTGGGGTGGAGTGGGCTGTGGTAAGTGGGGGAAAAAATTTAAAAATTAAAGAGCATTGTCAACATTTTGTATGTAATATGTTAACCTGTTCTTCCTTCAGTAAAAATATTACATAAAAAAATAACCTCAAATATAAACACGAAAAATTCTATATAAATATTATTAATATTATAGTTATTATTATTGCATTAAAAATGTAAAACTATAGTATAAATAATATTTATCTTATATATATATATAATAAATAATAAGACTTTATATTATTATTATGTACTCTTTTTATATATATATATATATATATATACACATACATACATACACACAATTTTTTAATAATGCATTAGTAAATGTTGAAATTAACGATTAATAAATGGTGTAAAAGTACTGTTCATTCTTAGTTCATTTTAATTAAATTAGTTAACTAATGTTAAATAATGAACCTAACTGTAGTGTTACCAATTATTTCTATTATATTTTTTCATGTACTATTTTTATTTGATAATGATAATATTAATAATAATAAGCAATTATAATTCAATAAAAAATATACAAATAAAATATGGATAATAATAATAGAATATAATATATATATATATATATATATATATATATATAATATAATAATATGAAAATTTAATAACTTTTTTTATTAGTTTATTCAGCATTTCATGTCCTTAAAATGTAAGCAAAATAAGATATCACAGGTGTCACTATACGCATTTAATTCTCTTTTTCAAACAAGAAAAAAAATCGAACAAGCAAAACATCTCATTTCATAAATCTCATCTCACACTGTATCAAATAGCTGGGTCGCCCTTTAGGTCAGTGACTCATGTAAGGTAGCCATCAGAAGAAACCCCTCTGAAGCGGACTGTCAGCTTTCGGTGTTGTGTGTGTTTATGTTCTGGAAAATCAGCATAACCTAATCTAATCTAATCCCATCACCACAGTGACACCGCCGAGATGACAGCCATTAGATGTTGCCAAGGCAATGCGGCTGGCTGGCATAGCGCACATGAGCCCGTGTGTCCTCAGGAGCACTGGAGTGGAACCAGCCGCACGCTGCATGTGTGCAAAAGATCTTCCCATTAAATCACAATCATCAACTCGCAGCAGGCAAACCGAGAAGCCTTATATAAAAGTTACAGTTCTTATGTTTGGCAGAGGAGCATCTTTCTTCACTGACGTGTGATCTGATTTACTCATAAGACGAGAAGGAATAAGAGGATGAGAGACTGAAAGAAAGATGGATGTATGCGAAGAGGGAAGAGAGGATAGCAGCAGGGTTGGGGTGGAGGGATCATGCAGAGTACTGTGAGGCTGAGCAGACATGCCCCATTAAATATGATAGAGCTGCCGCAACACCCCCGCAATCTATCTAACTCACTACCCAAACAGAGAGGAGGAGGAAAGTTAGACAAGGAGGAAGAGTTAGCAAAGTTTGCTGCATTCTTTTTTTAATAAAGCTGACCTTTACAGAAAACCAAATCCTGTGTGGCGACAACAGCGCCATCTGCTGGAGCAGTGCGGTCAGAGTCTGAGCTGCACTTCTCACAGGCATACATGCTAGGGACTACCAAGACATGAAGAGACAATGCTCCAGAGAAAATTAAATAAACTGTGACATAACGAATGTTAATTCTTGCATCATAATCAGCATGTCACAATGAATATTTCACTGCTGCTGCGGAAAAACCCCCCCCCAAACATTAGAAAAAGGTTTGTATTAAATTTAAAATTCTTACGTTCTACCAAAAAAAACTGAATTTATTATATATTTGGTGGCATTTAATGAAAAATAAATAGATATAATAAGCAGATTCTCTTAAAATATATAATATAGTGAGATATATATAGTAATATATATATATATATATATATGTGTATGATTTACTTGTGTATACACTGTAAAAAACATACTTTTTAGAAGTTGTGAATAAATCAAAGATTACTGGACATTTAAAAAAAAAAAAAAAAAAAAAAAAGTACAGGTTGTTTAATTACTCCATTTGGCCGGCTCCAGTCTTTTAATTGGTTACATCCTTGATAGAAATAATATCATATTTAAATATGTAACATTATTATTATTATTAAGGATCATTTTCAAATAATATCAGATAAAATTTATAACAAGAATAATAATAACAAATAATATTTACTATTTAATATACTCTTTAAATGTTATAATACTTAACGACAGCAACGATAATTAATTAATTTGATAATTAATGTCAATAACAATCACTATATAAATGGTATATTTATATTTTATATAATACACTTTTTTTTATAATACACTTTCAATCTTTTTAATATCTTTTTTTAATATTTGTGACATTTACTAGCAATTTCTGATTGAAAATTGTTTGAAAGCAAATCGTCTACCAAATTATATTCAATGTATCTTTTACAAATTTCATACTATGAAAAGGGACACTTTTAAAAGTATGAAAACTGCAAGTATGGGCTATACAGCAATATACACTAATTCACTACTGGAAAAGATGACAGATATATATGACTTATAAGATTACATCTTATATAAGCTTTCTAAATACTCATTTTATAGGATTTTTGTGGTAAGATAAGACCTGGTGCCTGTGGTGGAGAGAGACTAGCAGAAAAAGACCTTTATTCTTTTGAATGTAGCAGGGTAGCTGGCAGCAAAAAGGAGAGATTTTTAATATCCCGCTTATCGATGACAGAATATATCTCTACGTGAGGGCACCAGGCTCAGGCACAGGAAATATGGCTGGGAACGATATCTGCTATTGGTCAAAGAGAAACACCCTCATATAAAGACACAAAATAGATGCAGGAAAATCCTGCTTTACAATATCAAGCTGTCATGAGAAACTGGCAATCAACTCCTGCTTTGCATTATCACAAATGAGCTACCATCAAATTCAGCCATGCACATAATCATTATAAAAACAATAGAAGTCAGAATGAGGATATACAGTATGGCTGTTTTAACAAAAGATTGCAGTCAGATGATGAACCCGAAAAAAGCTGTTAGGGGTTGATTGTTTATGAAAACCATCTCGGAGCTGAAACGGTGACTGCAGTTCATAACTAATGCACACTTGTGATTGACAGCTGCTGATTTGTGGCACTCGACTGCACTCGCCAGTGCTACAAACTGAAAGACAGGATGAAAAGAAGAAGCGGGAGAGACAGCGGTGGAGAGGGAGAGTGTGAGTGAGACTCTCACCCTCAGCGGGGGTGCTGTGATGTAATTATTGTAGCACGGTGCTGGAATTGGGTTTTTCACAGGTCTCAGAAAGAGACTTATCCCTCTCAGATGATCGTCCGGTGTCAGAGGAGAGCTGTCAGTCAGCCTCAGGCATACAGTGACCTCATAACCTCAACAGAGCAACTCAGACCTTCAGACTAGAGAACAACCTGAGCAGAATCTGAAGGGAAATGCATCTGGAAGGTGTTACAGCCAGAAGACTTGTCAGCAAATGATGATCTTATGAGCCGAACACCTTCACAAGAGTCAAGACGACCTGTTGTAAAGGCACAAATGAGATCTCTTTAATGTTTCTTTTCAGACATTTCAGAATTGTTTCTGATTCTACTGAACACAAAAATATTTGGATCCTGTTTATAACTGTATTCAGTTAGTAACCACATCACCCAAAAATAGATTTCAAGTATAAACAGGGCCCTAAAGTTTCAGAATACTCATCTAACTGATATTTCAATATCATTTTCCAAGAAAAATCTGTATTGATTTAATATCACTCAACCAATTTTGTACACTACTGAAGAAAATTGTGGAGTCTCTTATGCATTTATTTGATCAGAAATACTGTACAAACAGTGATGTTGTGAATGTGTTTACAATTTAAAATACATGGACTATTTTAATGATGTCTTTACTACCTTTTTGGGCCTTGAACATGTCGGTTGCATTGCTGTCTATGCAGGGTCAGAAAGTTCTTGGATTTCATCAAAAATATCTAAGACGAATAAGGGTTCTCAACATGAGGAATGAGTAATTAAAGACAGAATTTTTATTTTTGGGTGAACTACCCCTTTAAAGCTAGGATAACTGGGAAACATGCTCGAAAAGTCATTATTTTTGCAATCCCGTTTGTTGATGCTAGTGGCACAGAAATTACACACTTCAGCTTTAAAAAGAATATAATAAATGAGCTATGAAACCTTTGAGCAATAAAATGCTCCTCTGGAGATGGCATAAAAAGACGGGGTATGAAACTAAATCTTTATAATTCAATGTCCTGCTCAAGTTTCAGAAAGATTAAAAGTTGTCTTTTGAAGAATTTCAACCCCAATTGATTTCTCTAATGTAGAAAAATGAGTGTAGCCGCACAGCCCTTCTGCTATCAATTAGTCATAGATCATTTCCTGAGTCAGTGTTGGCGTCTGCCATGTCTCTCTGTATAATTCGCTACACTTTCACCTTCCTTAGCTCACATTAAGACGTCACTGCATCATGCTCAAAATAGAAGAGGTCAAAGGTCACAGTGTTAGACATTTGATGTGGCGCTGTCCGGAGGCACATGACCAACAAGGACGGGCATATCAGGGTGCCAAACGAGGGATTCATTGCCATGGTGCCCATGAAGGGAGCGCTAATGAAGTCATCCTGCCTGCCACGAGGCACCAGCATCATACAGAGAGCTTTAATGATTTGCAGTTAACAGACACACACACACTTACACACAAATATACACCAAAGCAGAAGCCTGTCACATTGCAACAATTACACTCATATAGAGATGCACTCTATCCACTCGAATGTGACACATGCTCAAACACACACACTCCTACGCACATGCCCACACACATTAAAAGCAGCCTGTGATCACCCACGCCATACAGATTACACATAAAACACATATAAACCTAAAAAAGTCATCTTAAAGGCATACAGTATTTCAACTAAAAATTAAATTCACACACACTGTTCCAAAGCTCTATGTCTTTTTCAGTGGAGCACAAAAGGAGCCGTTTTGCAGAATGTCCTGACTGCTTTTTTCCATACAACAGAAAGGATGTTGAAGATGAATGCTCCAAAAATAAATCTATCAAATCTATAATTTATGGCTTTATACATGGCTCTTTCACTATATTAACACAAATATGAAATTAATTATTAAAAGTACAGTAAATAAGTATGAATAAAATTAAATAATAAATTATACTTTACAAGTGACAAATGCAAGTAAAAATTTATTTTATTTTGTTATGTGATATGTCATTTTTCTTTCTTTTTATTTTTTATATTTGTGTTTAGCTTTAACATTTTTATTTCAACTTTATTAAATAATCCTAAAACATTTTATTCATAAGTCATTTTAATTTAAATTAATTTAATTTAATTATTTTATTTTATCTTTAACAACAACAATACTAACTTAACAGTTGATAAATTCTCCTAATTCACCTGGCATTGATCAAATATAATTTCTGACTACTTGGAGTGACATGACGCATAAATTACAGAATTTGTTAGGTAAACTTTTTCTTTAAAACAATACTTTCATCCTTCAGTAAATGGCTGACAGAAGTGTTGGAATATGTGTTTTTGTCCTTTGAGGCCTCTTAAGCTGTTGTTTGCTTCCAATGTAGCAAAAACAGTCAAAACAGTAAGCCACAGCAATGTCTCTGTGGAGCTGTCTTTCCGGCACTTCTGTAGCGACTGCTGCTAAAACCTCCCATGTGCGCTGAATCGCCATGATTAAAACAGCAAACTAAGAGTGCATAACGTGATCAGTCCCTCCCGTTATTCTTCTCATCCTCCATTTCTGTTGAAATGGCTTTAATCAATGCAGGTCCTTTAATGTGTCCCTTGATTTAACTCTAATAACTGTTAAAAAATAGACTCTTCTCTGTATCCCCCTCCACCTTGCTTTCCTCTTACCATCCATTAGTCACATCCAGCTTGCATGAACGGTAACAAAAGGAGACAAAAATGGCTGCCAAGACTGGAATAAACTGGACGCAGAGGACACAGGAATGTCATAGATCAGGCAATGACCATTACTGGGTCTCATGTATCAGTCAGACCAAGTGTTTGGATGCAAAGAAACATCAAACATCAGACTTTTAGGTCTGTTTTAATATGGTTACACGATCATGACAAGAGATGCACCGATGCATCGGCCAACAATTGCTATCAGCAGGTCATTAGGGCAGATTATATCCTTTCTGTGAAAAGGATGTAGAAAAATTCATGAATTCACTTCATTCGAGTTGTTAATGTGTGTATTGGGTTTTATTTGGATTTACTGTATTTAAAACATACGCCATTCTACGTAATCAGATATCATGGAAATTAACATGCAATTATGTTTTCTTCAAGGATGCAATGGCAAAAGAGCTTCCACAAAAATAAAATAAAAAAATGGATGAGAAAACAACCAACAGAGCAATAACACAGTTATAACTCAGTTATATTTCTGATGTAACACTGTCCAATATCAACACCAGTGAATGTTTAACTTAACATTATTATATTCTCACTAGGCTCCTAAAGTACCACATGAATTAGGGGGGGAAAAAAAACAGTGAGAGGTGTCATTATCTGTTAAATGTCTGTGTGACAATGCCCACCTATTATGTTCGCAATCCGTCTGTAAATTCACAGACAAGGTTCAAACTGGTGAAAAAATATGTAGCAATTAAAAATTAAACAACTCAACCACTCAGACATCATCACTTAAGGTCACATCCAAATCAAAATGAAACACAAAATGATAGGAATGAGAGAGTTGGAGCACTCAGCTCGGTTAAATTAAAGATGTAGCCAAGGTTTAGTGCTCAGTACCAGAGCTATGCAACTAGTGGGGTTTTGGGAAAGAGTTTGTTGGTTCTAGCAGGTCCCTTATGATATTAAACACATTTGTGGTGAAGCGAAGCCATGGCCTTAGGGGAAGGCACAGTGAGCGTCATTACCTCATTACAGGCCCCAGTGCTCTGCCAAGGAGGACAGGATGAGAGCAAATTAAAAGTACTAGCTGACCATGTCAGCCTGGCAAAGCAATGACCCGTTGACTAGCACAGGACCCAGAGGTATATATTAGCAGTCTACATATGGAAATAAAGTCTAAACGCAAATATCATTTCACTTCAACCTTCGAAACCAAGTTGCATTTGTTTGATCAAAAATACAGTAAAACAGTAATACTGTGAAATAACATTACAATTTTTTTTTACACGTTTTCTATTTTAATATATTTTATATATTTATCTTGAGCCTTTACTCCAGTCTTCAGTGTCAATGATCCTTCAGAAATCATTCAAATATTCTGATTTTGTGCTTAGGAAACATTTCTTATTATCATCAAACAGCTATGGAATTTTTTTTTTTTAATTTTTTTTTTTTTTTTTTTAGGGATTTTTAGGAGTCTTTGATAATAGAAAGTTCAAAAGAATTAGAGTTATTACTGTCACTTTTGATCAACTTAATGTATCCTCACTAAATAAAAGCATTCATTAAAGGGGTCATATAATGCCCATTTAAGCCTGTAACATTTCTCAATGGTAGTGTAAAAAACACCTTTTTACCCTGTC
>SCHK01413956.1:0-10003 GCA_004124795.1 Poropuntius huangchuchieni | reverse complement strand
ATTTTGTGCCCAGCGCTCTCCTAATTATTGTTGTTCAACGTAACAAAAATTATGCAATATTGATGTGCGCATGCCAAGTAAGCCCGGGTGGCCATAGCTGTATCCCTTCTAGCTTTAACCGCAATAAAGGGGCAGTCACACTTTTAATTCTATTGATTTCTATTCATATAGATGCAAATGTGAAGATGTTTCGCGAATTTGTATCATGTGAATCCGTTTAACCAATAGATCAATACGTAATTTGTAATGTGATGACATTATGACACTGCAGAGCATGATGTCATAATATGACCATTGCAGTATCCAAAGAAATTAAGCTTTCTCAAAGTTTAGTGTGAGCACGGCTTAATGCCCATATCTCAAAATCCAATCAAAAGCCAAGAACACTCAGAAGTACATTGTGAAATGGAGGGAAAAATGTGTCCGTACTTCCACTTTTAATTGTGGCTTTAATATATTCTGTGCATTAAACCTTTGATAAATGTTTAGTATAAGTGGCTCAGGTGCCCCAAGAAAAGAAAATGATAAAACTAGAACTATTTTTCTTAGCGTAAGCCATATTGTGGCTTACATCTGAGTATATTATATAACAGATTATCAAAAAATAGAAAATGCCGGGGACTTGGTTTTATGCATCAGTTGTTTATTTGATTTTGAGAAATTTACAAGGTTAAAGTAATCGCTTACAATAAGACCTATAATATGCTTTCAAACAAAATAGCATGAATTTTCATTTCATGCCAATTTTAAGATAATCTACTCAATATTTCTATTATTTATTTGCAAGGTTATCATGAAATGCTCTAGCTTTCAACCATAGAGGGTCTCAGCAAAGATTAAAACAATCTGACTAACTTAACCACTTAAAATGCTAAAAGACCATAAAATCAACATGTAAACTGACATTAGACGTCTTTTTTATTTGCCCACAGAATAACTGTTGTTGATGTGGTTTTTGCAGAACATACAGTTCTTGAAACTTCTGGAATAACTGCTTAATTATTTTAATCAACTGACACTCCTAGTTTCTGTTAAAAAAAAGAAAAGAAAAGTGGAATAACAAACAGTATTGTCATATTATAGCAGAAGTACTCAAAGAAATATCTTAGCCTACATAGGAGGTAGCTTATTCTTGGACGGTTGTGGTCATGGAGTTAAATAGATTGAGAACCACTGCTTCTTTATAAGGCATTTTTTGTTACCAGTTGCGTCAGTAGCTTTCTATTTTCTGAGTGTGTTGGTTGATTTGATATTCTTCACTTGTTGTTTTGTTAGAGCAAGTAACAGGTTGTGCGCAGTTATCTCACATAGGCCTTGGCTTTCAAAAATAGGGCTGTTCTTTATGATAGGGCCGAAAAATGCATTTCTGAGGTCGTCTAAAATGATTACATTAATAAAGTTTACAAATGGAAAGGTTTCATTAAATTATTTAAATATTTAGCATTTTCTAGGATCTATCTTTCATCAAATGATTTAGGTATTTACCATTAAGTTTTGATTATTTAATTTGTAAATTTTATTTATATTAAATGTTTTCTTTTATTTCTTTTATAGATTTTATATATCTTTAAAATTAGATTAATTTATAAATTTATTTTTATCTTATAAATTTTATAGATTTTTAATTTAGATTGTTTATGGATTTTATTTCGATTTTTTCGATTTTATTTTTATTTTATAAACTTTATACATGATTCATACGAATGTACAAAGGAAAGCAACTGGTCATTATTTCTCGTAAGTTTTTCCACTGTTTTTAAACTCTGTATTGTCGTAATCTTGCAATTATTATGAGCTCATAAATGCTGTAAGCACAGTAATTTTTTTATTAAAAGCAAAATGCTGTTTAAAATATTTTTAGATGGAGTACAGCAGGACATGCCAACTTTCCAAAAGCGTTTTATGTCAACTTCCCAAATACATTTTAGAGGAATGCTGAAATGGCATAATCTTTGTGTTTATTCAAAGGTGCGTGTTTCTGTTTGTGTCGAATAATGAGGAAATAGTTGGAATTATTGTAGGCAAATTGATTTGACTTGTTTCAGCCAGTCGTCTTGCTCTTCCTCCTGTTTATCTTGTTGTGCCATTATATAAATACAGAAAATATGTTTGTCTAGCTTTACATTAACTGTTCCAAAACTGCTTATATGCATGACTTGTATAGACAGACCTTTGACTCATGGCATATTATTGTCTCTTTTTTTTGTCTCACTTCAGCGGTCACTAATTTGTATACTTCTAGGTTGCACAAAGTGTGTCGTGTGTGAGGGTTTGACTGGTCAAACAGCTCATTGGTTGTGTGTGTGTGTATGTTATTGCATTAGTATTGAGTGAGTGATGTGTTGTCAATGTATAATCAAATGCAAGAATGAACATGTTGTACTATGTGCATCCGTGCAGTGTGAATTAACATGTTAGATCTTAATTATATTTAGGAGAGACTGCTGTTTATATTAGATGCAGAACACAATGCCACTACTAAATTAGCAAACTAAATATTTTTAATGGATGTAAATGTAGTTAATTGCATTAACATAGACATGTTTTCAATTGAACACTTTATCTTAAGAACATGGCACTCATAGTATGAGACACCAGTTGAAAATTAGTGCGGTTAGATGGGATACAACAGCCATGTGTAAATAGACCAACAACTGCTCTCTCAAACAGATTGACAGGCTTGATTGCAAAACGCATTGCTATGGATTTCATAAGGAAATGAAACAAACAATAAGATGCAGATTAATCACCCACTTATACCCCAAAAGTATTTGACCGCCCAAGGGTAATTTCAGAGGCCAGCAGTTCTCAGTCTGTGTGTTTTTTCAAGAGCATGACTTGTATGGCTATCTGTAATGTTGCTGGAATTTGCAGTCACTGAAATTACAGTAAATCCTGGAGGATAAACTCATTCCTCTGTTTTGAGGAAAACTGTTTTCCTGGGAATGCTTTTGGCCTCAGGACGGCAAGCTTTTGATTACGCTCTTGTATGCTGCTTGCATGTTTTGCATTAAACAATTACGTGGAAAAAAAAGGTCTGATTATTTCAAAATATCGTACAGATTCAAACTTTGCCAGCTGTCGTGATCTCTCTAAAGGCAATGCTCTGTTGGGATTAACAGCATTGATTACCAGATGTATGGAGAAATGTTTGTTTGTTTGATTGATTTAGTACTCAGGAAAAATAATGAGAGATTGGAGACTGAAGAAAGGATTTCTGGAAAACGGTTCTGGAAAACTTGTGTTTCTGGCCTTTGTGACAGGGGTTTATTACATTTTTTAAAAACATTTTATGTAGAAATAATTTATATATCTGTTTACTGATTGTCAGTAATGCAAAGTCTTTGCACATTTTTTTTTCACACTCGTGTGGAATAAGAGGCATAGTGTCAATTTTAATTGTAGTTTGAGTTCCTCTTAATAGTTTCTCACCTTCTCTCTCGCAGGAGGAGGAGGGAAACGGAACGGGCGGAGCAAGAAATGGAAGGAGATGCTCAAACTGCCTCATATCAGCCTCTGTGAGGAACTTAGACGCACTATTGGTAAGATGGATGTATGAAAGAGAGCATTCAGAAAATCTGCATTTGGACTAACAAAAACCTGGTTCTTCAAGCTTGAATTGCTTTAATGGTTGGAAAATCCCTCCAAACAGAATTTAGATACGGGTCAAGGGGCATGATTAATTGTGTTCATTTTTTAATCGCATTTCATGGTTTTTTATAATTAATTGCACTAAACTGACAGCCCTAGTTTCAGGGTATTAAAAATACCAGTTTGTTTGTATTTGTATACAGACAAACAGTCCTAGTCGTGCAGGGACTGGATACCCTCCAACCACAGTGGGGTTTTAGTGGCTTAAATAAAAGTTTGCAAGTAATATCCTCTCTCTTTATTGCAATTTGATGTTATTTAAGTGTTGTTCATCTGGTTGACAAATAATTTTTTTGAGAATGTTAATAATTTTAACAAAACAAGAGAGATCATGCAAAATGCATATTATTTTTGATTTAGTACTGTCCTAAATAAGATATTTTACATAAAAGATACATATAGTCGACAAGACAAAAAAAATAGCTGAAATTATCAAAATAACCCCATTCAAAGGTTTGGGAACCATTGGTTCTTAATACTGTGTGTGGTTACCTGATATATGACTGTTTATATATATATATATATATATATATATATTAGAGGTGTGACGAGACAAGATTTTTAGACATTTTTAAAGAAATCCTCAATGATGAAAAATATAGGGAAAGACAGTCTTGTATGTAACTGAAAAACACAAAATGCAAAAAATGTTGGTGCATTTTTCACTTTATGAAATTAAACTTCTATTTTAATGAATTATATGCAGCAATAAACAGCATGTAAACTAGAGCTGCACGATTCTGATTCTGGATAAATTGAGAATCATGTTTCTTTATATAAATTTGGGATCAAGAATCTCACGATTTTGAAGATAAAAAGATTAGGAAACTAATTAGTAAGTAAATTTACTAGTGGTTCTGACAAAATGTTCATTGCTTCAGTCTTTTTAAAAAAATTATTCATTTGAAAAAAAAAAATCAGTGAAGGAGTTATAGATTTATAATATTAGCCATTTAATTAACGATTTATAATATTAACCATTATCAGCCATTAAAACCTTGATTTAAGTAAGAATCAGTTGATTCCATTAATTAGGGGTTAAATAATTATGTGCAGCATATTTTTCACCCATAGTTAAGGAATTTTTTTTACTTGTTGCACCTTGTGTACCTTGTGTAAAGGCATTTAAAAATATATATTTTAATTTGGTTCCTTAAAAGGGTTGGTTTATTTTGTGGTTCACTAAACAAAGCATACTCGCTAGTGAATTCCTCATTAAAGGCTTTATATTGTTTAGAATGTTGCTGTCAGTTAAAAATTTATTCTGGTGTGTGGGCAGGTGTGTGTGTGTTTGCGTCAGACAGCTGTAGACCTTGGCTCAGTGAGGAAGTCCCGGCTGAGGCCGTTTCCTCTTGGCCCAGAATCCACCAGGTCCGTAGGGTTCCAGAGGGTCCTGCAGCACAGGGCTCAGCTTGAGCTCTGCTCACCATCACTGTGATTTACTGTCGTGGCTGTATGCTGAGTTTTGCACTTTGTGTGTGTATGGAGGAAATATTTTATTAAAGGGGTCATATCATACATTTAAAGTATTTTATTTTTTTCCCTAAGGTCCACAAAAATCTTAGTCAGGTGCTTTGCACCTCAGACAGTCTGAATTAGTTTTTTCACCTGATTTTCCACCATCTCTGGTACATTCCATGAATATGGTACAATTTTGTGTCACTTGACTTTATTTGTAAATATTGGCACAAATTTCATGTTTTGCTGTGAGACCTATGAGATATGTTGAGGAATTATTATCTAACATCGCATTAAACGTATCTAATATTAAACAGATAATTTGAATGGTGTACCTTTTTAAAATATGTGAACCTTTTCCAACAATAATTATTATTTTAAAGATCAATCTTTTCACACTGAGCATAACTGAGGGACTGATATGCAACGATTACAGAAGGTTCAAATGCTCACTGATGCTTCCGAAGGAAACGGTGCATTAATCTTTTCTATTTGGAGCATCAGTGACCATTTGATCCTTTTGTAATAGTGCATTTTAGAAATGCAAATAACATGCATTTTGTACGATCCCTCGTATTTGGTAAAATAATTAACATTTTGCAGATACTGCAAAGTGTATGTAAAATTTTCACCAGAACTGTATATATTTTATCAACATTTTTAAATCAATAGTTTTATATTTCTCCATCTTCAATTTGATCAACATTCACATTGCTCTTTTTTAAAGCTGTAAAGTCTTGTACCTTCATCTTTTCTTCTGATTTTCAAAAATGTTTTGTTGTAGCTGGTTGGTTTGGTTCATGGCTTATAACTTTAATAATTTTATTCCCCTGTGGGGAAAATGAATGAACTATTTTAACTCTTCAACTAATTCTTTAACATAGCTTCAATAAATGGCCTTATTACATTTGATTTGTGAAAGTTTCAGTGCATTTTCATATTACAATGAACTCTTTTATTTCAGAAGGCCAATTTATTATTTAATAATATGACCCTTTAAAGATAACAGATAAGGAAAATCATCATATGACAATGATAGGTTTAACCCTCTTTCTTTCTCTCTTGTTTATCAATCTCAGAGAGGGATTATACTAGCCTTTGTGAGAAGCAACCAATTGGTCGTCAGTTGTTTCGGCAGTTCTGTGACACGCAGCCCAAATTACGGCGGTGCATAGAGTTCATGGATGCCGTGGTATGAAACCTCTGCACAAATAAAGATTCCAATGAAGAACATTTATTTTTAAGAGTGTACTGACTATCTTCTAAATTCTGTGATTTCATCTGTCATTATTTGTGTGTGTGTGGTTGTTTAGGCAATGTATCAGGTGGCTCCGGATGAGAAGAGGAGAGACTTCGGTTTAAATATTTTAGACACATATTTTAATAATGGGGTAAATATTCTGTTTTTGCTTGCATGCAGTTGTTCACGCAAACTCCTACATGCATGTGTTTATTGAAAGAATTGCTGAATTAATGACTGAACTTGAAACTTATCTCTTTCCCTTTTTGTTTTTTTGAATTGCACCCTATCATACACTCTTCCTGTTTTCTCTCCCTCCTTCCCATACTGTAGTCGGCAGCTCATCTACCAGAGATCGCTCAGGATGTGGTTGGGGAATGCAGGCAGAAGCTGGAACAGAGTCCCTGTAAAGAGCTGTTCCAGGAGTGTACCAGGTAATAACAATGTTATTTTAAAGCAAGCCAGTTCATTTGCTAGCCATCTACTGCAGGTAACAGCTATTTTGCTGTCAAGCAACATCTACACAACAACTTTTGGTGGAAAAATAATCTCCAAGACACTTTCTCAAGTTTGAATCAATATTATACTACCGATCCATAATTTAGGGTCAGTACCATTAATGTAATGTTTCTGAAAGAAGTCATTTATTTGATCTAAAACACAGTAAAACAGTAATATTGGTAAATTTAAAATAACTTTTAAAAAATATATATTAAAAAGTTTCAATTTTCAGCAGACATTACTCCAGTCTTCAGTGTAAAAACATGCTAATGATTGGGTGCTTAAGAAACTTTTCCTATTGTTGTGGTTCTTGTGAGAACCATGACATTTTAACAGGTGTTCTTTTATGAATAGAAAGTTCAAAAGAACACTGTTTCTTTGAAACAGAAATATTTTATAACTTTATAAATGTCTTTGCTGTCACTTTTCAATTTAATGCAACCTTGCTGAATAAAAGTATTCATTAAAAGTATTATTGACTCCAAATGGACTAGTGGCAGTGTATTTATTTTCATCAAATCATGCTTAATAGTGTTATTTGTTGAGCGTTATGATTTCTCAAGAGCACTTACTGTGCTGGTCAAAATTTAGATAGGCTTTGACCTTCTGCTCATGGTCTTAAAAACCTGATACTGAATAACAACTTAAATTTTTATTCTGATTCTGACTCACACAAAGCTATTGTATGACTTTAGAAAATAAAGCACACGATGGTGCTGTGATGTTTTTTTTTTTTTGTAATTTTGGTACTTTATATCTCCAATTCACATGCACATTAATTGTATTTAAAAGACTGTCCACATTACATTATTCTTAAAAACAAATCTCCATCATGAGAGTAATTAATATTGCCAGACCTTTAATTTTTTGGTTGAACTATTCCTTTAAGATAATGCAGTAGTCTTGTTATTTAGTTTATGTTTTGAGTGTCAAGACTGAAGTGGAATCAGTGGTTTATCCACCTCTGTTTGTGGTAATACGTTTATGGATCTCAGTTTGTGTTTTTTACTGGTATTAGTGTGAAGACTTACGGTTATAGAATGAACCGTTAGCTGTAGTCATACTGTTTGTCCGAGTAAAGTAAACACGTGACTTTGAATCTAAACAGTGTTTTGTGTGTTTGTGTTTTGCCTCAGTCTTTTAGTTCTGTTTAGTTTAGGCTTCCTTTCTGTTTGAGAGGGGGTGAGGCGGAGTACTTTAACCCTTCCTGTTAAATCTCTATGGGCACTGTGTTTGTTAAAGCGTGTGTTTATGTATCTGAGTGTGATAGCGTATGTGACATTAGAGGGTAAGATGGCATCAGTTGCACGTCATCATTCAAGTTTTGAAGGGTTGAAGGGAATTCATTTATATCAATTAAATTAATTAATTTATTTATGATGAGTAGCTTGTCTGTCATTTAACTCCTTGCATAACAATAATAAATAGCTTGCAGAAAACCGAGTATTATGGCAGTACTGTGGTACAATGACGGTAACAGAGGCTATTTAGTATTCTGATACATACTGTATTATTATCATGTTCATACACCATGGCATTTGTATGGTCTCTATACCTTCCTCAAGCATTCCTTCTCTTTTTTTCCAGGATAGTTCGTGAATATTTAAGTGGAGAGCCTTTCTCAGCATATCAGGAGACAATGTACTTTTCCCGTTTTCTTCAGTGGAAGTGGTTGGAGAGGTGAGTAGCATCTCTTTATGATTTTATGATGAATTTCACTTTTATGATGGATTATATAACATTTGTTTTCAAGTTTTAACATGACCTACATACAACTAAAGTTAGTTTTAATTAGTGCTGTCAAACGATTAATCGTGATTAATCGCATACAAAATAAAAGTTTTTGTTTGCAGAATTATGTGTGTGTTCTGTGTATATTTATTATGTATAAATAAACACACATATGGTATATATTTTGAAAATATTTACAGATCTATATTTATACTAATATAATTTCATAAATAAATATATTTAATATATAAAAAGAACATATTTTTCTGAAATATGTACATGCATGTGTGTATATACATAATAAATATACACAGTACACACACATATATTATGTAAACAAAAACTTTTATTTTGGATGCGATTAATCGCGATTAATCGTTTGACAGCACTAGTTTTAATAAAATCATCCTTATTTGCAATGTTCTAAATAAGTTCTATTTCTGAAATTATTGCGTTTTGTGCATTGAATTGACTTGGATTGTTTTTTATTTGCAGGCAACCAGTTACCAAAAACACTTTTAGACACTACAGGGTATTGGGCAAGGGCGGATTTGGTGAGGTGGGTAATTTCTTTACTATATTTGGCATATTATATCGGAATATATAGTGAAAACCATGTTGTTTATTTCAAAATCATCTTAAACTATTCTAAGCAAGTCTGTTATTTTGTAATGATTGTGAGTGCAGTTTTTATGACCTTTTTAATTGTCACACAGCAGGACTATTTAAAGGTGCATAGTTATTTTTGGCTAGTTGAAAAAGTGTTACACAAAGAGAAATGAATAATACTATAGAGAAATAACATAAATAATTAGGTGCACTAATTGTTTCCTGATTCTTTCCACTAGGTTTGTGCCTGCCAGGTTCGTGCCACTGGTAAGATGTACGCCTGTAAAAAGCTGGAGAAGAAACGGGTGAAGAAAAGAAAAGGTGAAGCAATGGCATTAAATGAAAAACGCATTTTAGAAAAAGTTAACAGTAGTTTTGTAGTAAGTACTACTTTCTTTTTATTCCTCATTTTTACTTTTATCTTAACCTGTCCTCTCAGTTGCATGCTGGTCTTGTCTGTATTATTTGTGCAACAAACATTTGACTCCACTCTCTGTGATTCAGTTTCTGTGAGGTTCTCAACAGAGGGAAAATATTCCAAATATTTCAGGCAAATATTAATGTACCTATCATGGGATTAAAAAACAAAAAAGTTTTTGTTTATGTAATGTGTGTATATATATATATATATATATAAATACACACAGATACAGTACATATTTTGAAAATATTTATGTTGCATTATATATTTATATTCTTATATATAAATATATTAAATATTTATACTCAACATTTTTCATATAAATATATATATATATGAAGAGTTCAGATCCAAAAGCCTCTAAATCCATCTGACGTCTTTCTTTAAAAAAT
>SCHK01413949.1:0-34890 GCA_004124795.1 Poropuntius huangchuchieni | reverse complement strand
TCTCTCTCTCTCTCTCTCTCTCTCTACTCCGCACTCTCCCCCTCTTTAATTGCTGCTCAGCACACTGAGGCCATCTGTTCAGCCAGGGCCAGTCGCCATGGAGATGCTGGGAGGCTTTTCGGATTTGTGACGGCACTGACCAACAGGGAAATAGGGGTCAGGGGTGTGGAGTATGCAGCAGTCATTGGGGCACTAGAACTGTGCCACAACAGTGCCATGCCTGGGATTCCGGCATGGGATTGGCCGACAGACTACATACCCTTCCTCTCCTGCTGTTAGCCATTAGCACATTAGCATCTGCATAAATAAACACAGCCATGGTCCTGTAGCTTAAACTGACAGTTAACACGTGAACTGCGTTACTCAAAATGTAAAGTTCAACTGTAGTCAAGCTATGCATTTGCTGAGGTACTTACTTATACAAGTATTTCGTTATTTAGCTGTGTTCATCATAGAACAATGAGGATAATGACATCTGTCAATGTTAAACATCTCAACAAACCGACACATTCAATTTAATCAGTTAGTTCAATTGTTCAGATGATTGGTGGATAAAAATGGCTTGTTATTCCTGGAAAAGCTACGCTGTTTGGTAATGTAGTTATATTATTTACAACATGTTCAATATCATACTCCGAAAAACTAATTCATTTTAAGTTTGCTGTTTGGAAAAGCTGTTTCGGTGTCTTTATTTTTGCTGGGCCTTCTAGGGTGAAAATACATCCCTCAAGGTTAAAAACTGATTTAAGAAAAATCTTGGTATGCATATTTAACTTTGCATATTGATCATTCCAGCCCAGGACCTTGGACCAGACACCAGGGTTTACTTCTTTTAACCACAGTCATTGCAAAAGATATAATTTCTGTAGAATGGAAAACGTTAGGTTGACCGACCACACAGAGAAATATATTTATCAACCACACAAAGGCAGCTTATACTTTTACTAACCACAGCATGAATAATTCTTCATTTCATGGACAATCCCGATTGAAAGGCAGTGATTTCTCAACCATATGATGCGTTTATTGAGGGTCAGCGATACCGTTTGTTTGTTTCTAGTCTTGTTTGAGGTTTAATGAGATCGTCTGATCTCGGTGCGTGGAGATTAAGCCGGTCCCTTGTATGAAGACGCCTGTGTTTTTGCTTTGCTTTTTCTTTAATTGCCTCTCAGTGACACGCATCACTGGAGTGAGGTGTTAAATACAACACTCTCAGTTAATACTCTCCCGCAGTTTAATTTTCCCTGCAAGTCAGAGTTGCCACACCTGCACGGTGACGTGCCGGAGCAGCAGGAAAGTATTAGCCTCACGCTCCCTGCTGCCGTGAAATATTCAACCATTCTGAACATTCTCCAGCGACTCTCCCGTTGCTTGCCTTTCTCACTTTCAGCTGCGTTTTGATCTATGCCATTTGCAGGCTCAACAATTGTGTGTGCTCGGTTGTGCACACGGCTCATTGTGTTCATGCGAATCCCCTGCAATTAATGACGGCTGTCTTCCTGGAAGCATGTCTTCATTGTGGAATCTTGGATGCATGAAATGAAATACTGAGCTTTAGATGATGGATCTGAGTTGCGAATGAATCAATGTGGTGTGCGTGTTATATTTTTGCACCATTTATTTACTCCCTGCTTTCTTTCTTTCCTGTATTATGGGAGTTAGAATCTACGTTGATTTCGTTATTGGCTGTTCACATTGTATGTATACCTATGACTACTGATCAAGCTTCCAGAGCATTTCTTCCTGGTTTGAGCCAGTTCTGCTCATGTGTATACTATTGAGTTATATAACCTTCCTAATTCTTCCTTCCTACTACCTACAGGGCCTGTCAAAGCCCCCTGTCTTTAACGTCAGTCACCGTATATCAGCCAAAGATTGTTGGCACCATATAACCCTTCGCTCTCGTTGTTCACTAAGAGAGCAGGTACGAACAGAGTCTGTCAGAGAAAACAAGACAGTTTTGTCAGTTTCCCACAAGGAAGGTAACAATATTTGATCCTGGTGATGGGGGAGCATCTCCTTGATGCTTTTTTATGTTAATGTTCACTAGGCTTCTGATAATACATTGTTGCGGAACATATATGCCGATTGAATTGCGTATTTTGATTGGTTGTACAGAATAAGGCAACGTTCTGCTTGTTTTCATGAATGGTGATCTCTCTTCCATCAGGGGATGATTCGGTTTTTAGCTACATGTACATGGCCAGAACCAGTTGTGCTCATTATGTTTCATTCCACCTGCGTAACACGACAAATCCAGATGTTTCTGCCCAAGGGTAGTGATGGGGGGGGGGCTCTGGTGGGTCGTACGTGCAGGGATCAGGATTAAAGTTCTCTCTCTGGGATTAATCAAGCCAGTGTCTGGACACAGCAGAGAGGGAAGTGAGCACAGCCCTTTCAAGCAGGTGTCACCACGGTTAGCGTGGGCTGTAATTAACGCTGCTCCTCTCCACTGCTTCAAGCTCATCCTTTTTGTCTTTGTCACTTAAAAAGTTAGTGTATGTGTGTGCACATGTTTGTTTGGACTTTTAAAACTCGCTGGAATGAAACTTCTTGTTGTACACATTTCAGCAGGGTTTTGCTGAGCCGACTATGTGTAATGATTTCAGAGATGAAGCAGAGATTGAGAGAATTGCAACCGCCGGCCCATTGCCCAGGTCTTGATTGCGTGTTGATTTGGGGCCATGTTGAAACGTTGCTGTAATTTATGTGATACTCTGGAGTATTTGCTGACTCTGCGGTTGTGTGATCTTGATTTGATACTGTATGTGTGTTTGTGTGTGTCTGTGCGCCTAGATGAGAGAGTAAGTGTGGGTGTACATGGGCCGTGATTTGTTTAATACATTCTCCTTAACCGCATGAGAGGAAAATCTCAGAGGAAATTTTTATTGCTCAATGTTTACTTTGTCTTCGCACAAGATACTTCATGTAGTTCTCGGTTAAGTGTTCATTTAAGAATCAATTTTGTTTCAGAGTTTTCTATTGAAATTCCCTGGTAGAAATAAAACTAGAAACCATGTCACTTGCTGATATACAGTAAAATTATAGAGTTATAAAACTATTGTGGTTGTCACAGTGCAGATCATTTGATCTTAGCAGAATCTGATGAAAAGTACTTGAGTTCATATTGAAAACTATTCCCATAAGAAAGAAAAATCACAAATTAAAGAACTTTAATATCCCAACTGCTTCTTAGATTTGATGAATGTTTCTCCTGAGCAAAATACTACAGTAATCTTATGTGCTGCCAAGGTACCTAAAAATGTACAATCAAAAGTCATGAAGTAGATCTTAAAAATGAACTATTCGTATATATTTACCTAAATAAAACATGCCATGAAATGCATCCTCTGAGAACTAAACAGTTCATCTTTTAATAAACGTTGTGGTATTTTTCTCACTTGGAAATTCTGAGAGAGACAACTCTTACAAGCTGATTTGTGATTTCTTTCAAATCTGACATAATCAAACTAACACTTTTTATGTAATTTGTCCAGATCATCCAAATAATCACCGTGGCCGATATGTTGATCCATCCCTAACATCCATGGATGTGTCCACTCCTAAAATATGGGCAACCTGTGGATATCCCGTATAAAAAGCAAGCCTACCTGTCCTCTGTGAGATCTTTTAGTTCTTGTTATGTATGGGAACTGCCTCTCTCTCTCTCTTTCTCTGGCCTGGGAGGTCCTATGGGAACAGAATGGAGATGCATTAAGCCACTCACTGTATTTACTTGTGCTGGATTGATGCTGATGGGCGGGGGCAGGCCCGAGGCGGCGGAATGGGAGATTGATCAGCACTGAATGTGTGTCAGGGGAGTCTTGACATCCACAACTGCTTTTCACGCATCCAGGCTGGAAAATCCATCATTCAAGAAGCCCCACGCCAGTCCTGACAGCCCACACTTACCACACAGATTAATCAGATACATGGTCAGCGCTTTATGATAGAGTGTTTTCTTGACAAAAACATTGTGTTTGTCAGATTTTTTTGATAAATGACATTTCATCACCCGCACTGTGACTTAAGTGTCTGTGTAAACTGAGAGCTTGATAATGCAGGAGAATAATGCAGCATTATTCGCTGCCGTAAGCGTGTTGCTGTTCTTTGCATATGCAAAGGTGCGAACGAAAGGAAGCACTAGAGGTGTTACAAATCATGAGGCATTGCAAAGCTGCAACTACACTACATATCATAGGAGTTTAAACTGTCCCTTGGGGCTTTTATTTCACCTAAATGAAGAGCCTTATTGGGTTTGCTTTCAGTACAATGTCAGTGTAATACAACTTATGCCATCCGTCTTTGTTAGCATCTGTTACAGCATTTGTATTCATCAGGAATGGCTGCATACTGAAGCATCTCAGTTTTGATGTTAGAACGTGTTTTAATAAAACAAACAAAAAAATGATTTGAAGAGCAGAAAATGTAAAAAAAAATTAAGCCTTTTTGACAGATTCAGGTAGTGTGCTTGATTCTACAATTATCACATTATTGTTGAAAAAAAATATTTTAAACCATTTTAACCATTCTTGAGTTTCCATCCAAAAGTAACTGTATTGTGATGTATACCATTACCGTAATTTAAAATTACCTATGTATGATAATGATAATGCATGATGTAAGATTTACCACCCACCTCCTTTTTTAGCTAAATGTATCAAAAGATGCTGCATGCAAAGAATTGAGTGGAAAGAGAGAGCGAGAAAAGCCACATTCAGTATATTCCAGCTGCACTGTTTATCTGCCATTACAAAGACGGTTTCGCCATCCTCTTCCAGAGTAGGAGTCGGCTTTTTCCAACAGATAGCAATTCCCTTCCACAGTGAAAAGCCAGCCCAGCTGTGAGGAAAACAGATAAACTGTCATTAAATGCTACTTTATATTTGAATTAAAGGCATTTCGAGCTCTGTTTGGGGTATGATAGTGCCTCAAATGCTTTTGTTACCTCTTATTTTCTTTATGTGTTTGCAAATTGGAGATAATGACTACAGAAGAGCCTATTCAGATGCCGGATTTAAGAATCGTAACTCTGCATAAACAAGAAAAATGGGGATCAAAGCCATTTTGGTCTAAATCCATAATGCTGCTGTAACACTCTCTGGTGTTTTGGACTTATATCTTCTCATTTAGATCTTCTCATTGAGACATAATCTTGCTATTTAAGGTACTCTTTAGGTTTGGCTTTGCCAAATGTCTGGTCACTTGTCTACTGAGACGCTTTGCTTCCAGAACTGTCTGCCATCTCTTTACGGACTGCTTTATTTAGTAGACGTATTTATTAGCGGTGTCTGCAATTGCCATTTTGTCTTCCACACCTGACATTAAAAAGTGGATTTACAGTTTATATTTATGGGGAAATGGTGCAGCGAGAGTCCCTTGGCCGTTTATCAGTGCCACGGCAACTTGCAAAGGCTGATTACATGCAACTGACTCAAGGTTCCTGGGAAAGAGGGCGGCTGATTAAACCGCGAACGGGTGAAAGGTTGCATAGGACACAGGGAAACGCTTCCTCTGAAGGTGAAGATGAAAGATCTCTTTTGCTGCTCTTTCTTTTCACTTGCCAGCTGTTTAGTAGTAATGTAATGCGGCGTGATTTCGCAGATACAAATCTGTGACGTTTTATGCCCTAATCATTGCAGAGGGCATTTTTCTACCCGGTGGACTGAATTCTAACAAGTTCACGTACCCACGCTCAGATATTTCAAATAAACGAGCCCTCTGCGACTGCAGTCGATCCGGTTTACCCTGCCTCGGTTTGTTTCTTGTTGACAGCACATGATGTATATTTAGCCGCTCGGGCTGCGCTTTGTCCTCGGTTGCAGCTCGGCTTGTCGGAATACTGAACGGTGTACAGCAAACTCAGATGGTGCTGTGTGTCCGGCCCCGAAGCGTCGCAGAAGGGATGCTCTGCGTGCTGGAGGGGGTCACGTGTTGACCCCATTGTGCGCACGAGTAAGTGCTCGACAGAAGCACGCTCGCTGCACATCGCCCAACCCCTCGCTTCTTCGGATTCAGGCCACTCCCCCCAGCTGCCACGCTCAGACTGAACTCAGCACATACAGCTAATTGATTGATTTGCTTGAATATCCTATATGGAGATGTCCCCATCCCTGCTCTGAGCCGTCGGGGGAGAGGAGAGGATGAAAAAAAAAAACGGAGAGCGAGAGACTGCATTAAAAAAGGAAGGGTTTAATATTTTCATCCCTGGGAAGGAGCTGTCACAATTCATTACTATACTTCATTGCCCACACCCCCGCAGTTTTTTTATTTTTTTTTTTGCACTAAGCGCGGCACACAGGGTCGTTGTGCTTCAATATAGCAAGAAACAACATGCGAGGACAAGTAGAGCACATTGGGCAGTGCTAATGACAAAAGCACATTGCTCCTAAGTCAACATGTAGGTTAATATGTTTTGCACCTCACTGCAAGCTGCCCTCCATGTGTTTAGATAAGCCACTGACGACCCCCTACATTTGGTCAAAGGTCGTTCTAGTCATCCTTAATGTCTTGACCATACTGTGCTTGCATCTTCTCAGCTTCGCCTCTATTCCAGTGGGATTTCCAGTTGGTTCACAGCCCCTGAGTGTTGCATTAACTGAACCAGCCCCCATCACTAGACTTGATCAGGATTTAAAGTAAAGACCAGCAATGGGGCCAAAAGTGTGAGCACATCCTTTCCACTAAGGGTCTTTTCTTTTCACTGGCAGGTGTGGGGAAGACCACTTGGCATGTAGGGGCCTTTCTCTCAATTCATTTCTGGAGGTGAACTAAACAGAGGAGCTTTCAGAACTTGACTTATTTCTGTCAGAATTGACTCTGAATTGTTTTTATGTGCTCCGCAACACAGTACGAAAGCATTTTCGCGGTCAAGGTTATTAAATGTGAGCCTGTCGCAGATTCTACCTCCTCGAAGAGCTCTCAGAATATGGTTTTTATGTGATTCTTCTTCTCCAAATTGAGTTTTCCTTCTGTTTGTGAAGCCGTGAGTCAGTGGGAACGGATTAAAATGATGCAGCATCTCTAGAGATAGTGTTTTCATTTCATCGGCACTGCTTCCTGCATCAGGGAAAGGAATGGCCTGTATTTGGTGGCATATATGTGATAAGATATTACATGATGTATTTTGCCAAGGTCAAAGTTGCACTTGAGATGCATTGAGTTTTTTCTCAAACCCCATCCGAGAGTTCCTGAGGTCAGAGCGAGTCATGCTTTTTTTCCCTTTAGATCATATAAAGACAGCGTAAATTGAATTTACAATGACAAATTGTGTAGTAACGCATAAGTAAATGCATTAAAAACAAATAAATAAATCAATCAATCAGTCTTTTGTGTGACAGTGCTGCTTTTTTAATATATATATATATATATATATACATATAAAACAGAATGCATTTCACACTGTGCTGCCATTACACCAATACCCTGCAAATGATTCTCATCGTACCTCTAATCCGGCAGCTCAGTCGAGCGTAGCAGTCATAGTTCATTACTTTTCCATCTATTGCTGTAATCTTCCACCTCACGCGGGTGAACCCTGCTGTCTATAATGTGTGTGGAGAGCCATTGCCATGCATGTAAGGGGCTTTTTGAGAAGGATGTTGTTTTTGAAGATGACAACGATGATGATGATAGTGATGCTGAGCTGCGCATGCTTCAGGCTCTGTTTCGTGCAGAATGGCATGGTGCCGTTTGTCCTAGAACCCTTGGGGCTGACATGTCACTCTGATCGTGATGTCCCTTGCACGTGCCCCATGGGTGCTAAAGCTCCACATGAAGTTTCACAAGAGGAGACGCGAAGGCTGAATGCTAAGAATGAATTATTTTGCATGCAATTTTAGGGTACCAGATTTTTTTACTTTTAGTACAAAAAAACAAGAAAGAATGTTACAAATGTTTTAGCTTGTTAAAGCGTATCATTTTATTCTTAAATAAAAGGTCTTAAGAATATTTCAAGTACTTTCCTAAAGGACTTTCTGTTTTTTTGTGCATCTGGCATTTGATTGTTCTAAAAGTATGTTCAACTACACTGCATGTTTGGATTTATGCCCAGCATAATGTTTTCTCCTTGATTTGATGAAATACTGCTGCCATGCTCACAATGAAATGAGACAAATGAAATGCCTCACTTAAAATGACATTATAGCGAAAAGCAGATGCTAATAGTGAAATGCTAATTGTACCATGCAAAAAGCACTGTTTTTATGAATAAGGCGCATTCTATAATAAACCACATTCATACTGAATATGAAAATGCCAGTCTGGTTAAACTAGATTGCGGGTGAGTAATGAAAAAGATGCGTATGTTTGCACTAAAATAATGTGTGCAAGCATTTAGTGATATGTCTTTCAGCAAGCACGTTTAGGATTAGTAGACAGGAAACACGTGTAAAGAGCTCTGCTTAATGTCAGGCATGATGAGTGTTCATGTACAAGTTGCTAATGTACATTCACTTAATTTATACATGTCATTACATGATTTAATTCGCGTAATCGAGATTTTTCGGTGCGTTTGCGTATGACTAATTTCATAACTACGTAGCTTACATGTGAACCTGAGATTACACAGAACGTTATGGTTTTTTTAGTGTCAAGCCTCTGGCAGTACAGCCTTTATAGCCTCAGTGCACTACCCAGAATTCCTTCTCTGCAACGTTTTTTATTCTGCATGCATGGATGGTACATATATAGAATCCGATCAATCACAGAGTTTTCGTTTGTGCGCACTAACTCAGCCTCACATGCATGGTGCAATCTATCATATAGGACGTCTTCTTACGGCATCTCATCCATGTTTGGGAGCTGCGTGTGCTGTGGCACGTTCAAGAGAGATATTCCGCCCGATAGGGAGCCGCAGATGTTAAGTGAGTGTGACGCAGCAGGGCTGGAAGACTCACAGGGCCTGACAGCGTTCCCAACTACTGAACACAAGCACCCTCCACTCTGGATATGGAGAGAGGAAGTGGGGGTGGACATTTTGTTTTAGCACACGCTGACTCATGCCGTTGGATATGACAGTAAGCCAGTGGTTAAGGTTAGGACATGAAAAAGGGAGTAACACAACAAAGGATCTTCTGTGTTCATCAAACATTAAGGCAGGCGTGCTAGTTATAGTTAACACTGCAGTGGTAATGTCAGGATCTTAAATGTTTGCTCTTTAAAATGAGCATTGCATCAAATACCATCCGAAATGGCTAATGCCTCAGAAAGGTTGCACGGTTCATGTGTCTTGCTTTGTTTCTTCTGGCTTCGCTTTTGGTTTGGTAATATGAAAGAGTGCGCCAAAATGGCTGCTCTGGTGTTTTCGTCTTTTTACTAGCTTGGAAATCTTTTATTAGAGGGAAGGGCTTAGATTTAGGAAAATAAGACCATATTTCTCATTTTGTGCCTTTTTTTTCGCTCTATTATTATGCCTGGAAAAATGTTCACACAGACTGCAATGAAACAATGGGATTTAAACATGTGACTCGTGTTTACTTTGCTTTACTTTGAATTTTTTGGGGCTTTTTTTCAGGTTGCAGCTCTCATTTTCCAGAACAAAACAATTTAATGCTCCAATAAAACTGTCACTTTTAGCTCTGGGACTTGTGGTCTTCCACATGCATGCCTTCAGCTTCACAGGTGCTGCTTACCCAGTTTTATGCTTTTTAATGTCCTCGTGAAATGGCTGGCCTAGTGCAATTTTTTTCCAGTGTTTGCTTATTTTCCAGCTGAAATATGAAGTTAAAGAAGGGCATATCGAAGGAAAGACTTTGGAGTTTAATTGAAAAGTGTCATTGCAGAGAGTATTTAACCAAAAAGAACAAAAGACTAGCATACAATGACCAAAGCTAACAATAATTAACTACTGGGCATATTACTTCAATTATGAAGTTGGAATATCTGACTGCCTAAATGCAACAAAGCTTAAGCAAATAAAATAAATAAAACAGCAAAAAAAAGAAAAGAAAAACATTCTAATGGACTTGTTTAGATGTAGGCTTACAAGCTCACATCTGATATTCAGTTACTTTCACAGTGTGAGATTATACTAAAGAAAAAGAGAAAGATTCCTCAGCAAAGTATTAATGCTAATGTGTCCTGTGTGATTATACAGTGACTTTCACTGAGTTCAACTGTTATTTCTGAAAAGTTATTTCTTATTTTCTGAGTTTGACACAACCCAAATTCTCTTTTGTCCTTCATAGCACAGCCAGCCAACTGAACACCAACTGTATTTTTAAGCAAGGAAAGGAACAATTTTTGTGATGTGTAAAATCTATAATAAAGTGATAATCACAGTACTTACGTTTTGCATTTGAGGAACATACTGTTGCTGTGGTTACTGTCTCAGATTTCTGTTCACAAGCACTTATTTAGTGTGAGGTGAAAATGCACACTTTTACTCACTTTAAACGCAACTTTGAACTTGTTATTGAAATGTTACGTTAAACTTATGAATGATGTAGATTTAGGGCTGATTTGAATATTTGCTTTTCATGACCCCTTCAAACTGTTTGTTTTGGTCAGGTTCAACCGTTAATTAGGGGTGTCAGTTCATTTTTTTTATTTACATTCAGAACATTTTGACTAGGATAGCAAAGAAAAATGCTAGCTATTTAGCGTTTAGCATTTGTTTTTGTTTTTTTCCAGGACATTCTTTTCAGTCTAATTTGTCATCTAATCTGTCACAACGTGGGAATAAAAAGCTCAGTCTCACTGCTCTGTGAAAGGTTCTGTGTATTAATAAGGTTGTATCTTTTATTTTCAAGGTTTCTAAGTTTAGCCTGTGTCGCTATGGAGCAAATGCTAATGTGTTTGGGGAATTAGGGTTTTACAGCTGGGGTTTAAACATCTCTCGGGGGCATTGTCAACTCATTTACATGAGAAAACCTTTTTAACCCTAATTCCATAGCACACGGCTCTATTCAGCGTGGAGGCTAATGACTTTTGCTGCTCCCTGCGACCGTTTGGTTTGCGTTAGCATTTTAAAGGAGTGGTGCTGAGTGTTTGAACAAAGACAAGCTAACACACAATGTACAAGCACCATGGGAAAGAAAGGCCGGCGTGGTGCACGGCTGAGACGGTCACTAGGGAGCCTGGACTTCTGTGTGATTCAAGACGCCAAGGACAGCAAATAAAGGTGCATGACTTTTGCTTAGCTCATTTCTTCATTGTATGACAGGGAAAGTATCAGAGAGCACAAGAAAGGAAAAACTCATCAGGGGCTGCTAGGAAAGGAAGGTGGTGAGAAGTCTCCTTCAAACTTTATGTTTCACATTCTCATCTGGCAGGCTGTCTGAGCTGCTCTTTTTTTTTCATGTGCTTTCATAGATCAAGGTATTTTGCTCTCAGAATGCCGTGGGCACTCAAACAACATGGATAATGATGGAGGCAGAACTATCGATACAATTCTAACGGTATATGAAAGAGCAAATTACTTATATTTCATACAATGCAATGCTCTTTTCATTCATATGCAACAAAGTGCATTATCTCTGGCAAGTGGATGTATCTCAAGTCCTGTTTACAAATCCTACCCCAGAATTCATAAAAGCAGTAAGGCAATTCAGCCTCTATTTTTCTATCTCAGGTCCTCAACTTCAAAGACCCCTCTTCTTGGCTCCATAAAGTGAAGTTGACTGCTCTGCGTCATGCCTTATCCATGTAGCCTCTCTGTTTTATTCACTGCAGCTTGCTCAGAGGTTGGCCTTTCTTTATGGAGTGGGATTGTTAAGAGGTTCCGGTGCTCAAGGCCTAAGCAGGAACAACAGTGCTGGACTGCTACTGCAGAGATGAGTTCCCTCCCTCACTGCAGAGAGCACCCACACGAACACACACACACACACACACACACACACACACACCAGCATAAGTGTGAGCACACTCGTCTTATACTTCCTGGCAGTTTTCCATCACCTCAGCACACAGTATCTCAGCCCATCACAGTCAGACTCCCTTTTGAGTTCACCTGGAATGACTGGGACACAGAAACACTTCCCAGTACACGTTCTGATACATTGTGTTCTGACTTCTGTCTTACTTGCAGCGGCTCGTTGATCCAACACACACTCATCGGATTCAGTCTTTTCTGCCCTCCTTTTTTTCCACCAGTCAGAAAGTTCATAAAAGCACTGGACCATTAAATAATAATAATAATTAATAACAATAATCAATCAATAAATGCATTTTCTTCAAGAAGTTACAAAAAATAAAACTTTTTTGACTATGCTTTAAAGGAAAAAAAAAACAAAACATTTGAGTATGCTTTAAAGGAAAATACTACTCTCTACTTCAGAATTTCATGTTTAGCTCAGTGTGTTATTTGCAGTTTTTACAGTACCTATCTACTTGAATTATCAAAATCTGCTTTATATTTCACAGACTTCTGGGAATGTTCCTTTACCTTTTTTATTTTATTTCTATTTTATTTATTTTTTTTACTAACGATACATTAATCACAAGGACATGAAAAAGTCAGATTAGAAAGTAACTGATGAAAGATGTGGAAACCTTGAGAAGCAAAGCAGGAATGCAAGATAGCGATAGAGAGAGAGAAATTAGGCAAATGCACTAACACGGATAATGCCTTTCCAACATCTTCATTTCCCACTCCATATTGCACCTACAGCATGTAAAGTCAGTGGCCGGTTGAGAAGCTCGGTAATGTATGTGCACTTTAATAGGGTGCTAGAGGAAGTGAGTATAGAGGTGGCATTATGGAGGACAGATAGCGGTGAGAAAGACTCTCTCTTGCATAAGCGCTTTCTATCTGATCTCATCTATTAGGTCTTTCGCTATTTCTTTCCACGAGTTGCCCTGGGATCAGTAAGAGCGTTTAAGATTACATGTTTGCTGGCAGAGGCCAACCGAAGAGGTGAAAATAATTGGCTCTGTAGCCTAGCCTCCATCTCATCTCATCCTCTTCCTTTCCACCTGCTGCTGGCTGTCCTCTTGTGAATGACAACAAACAGACTCAACAGTCCATGCACCTATCCCACGATTCCGCCCTCCATCCGTCTCTCCTCCATGGTGTCTGATTCCCAATCGAGAGCCGCATCCAGCCTCCCCCGGGCGTGCAATCAGCGCTGCTGGATGTGGCTGCTGATTGGGTGCAAGGCTTGCTGGGAAATCCAGCTCAGGGCAATTAGTTGAAGAATGCCAGGCTATAATGCCACACTGACGCTCGACCCGGCCACGATGAGCCCGGTGTGTGAATAAGGCCAAGCGTAGGAAACAATAACAACAAGCGCAAAGGTTTCTGGGGCACGGAGGTCAAGGCCGAGAAACAATGCAATCTCAGTGGAGGGGAAAAATGCGAGAGAAGGGAGGCAATCACGAGGGGTTGTATAAGCGAGAGAGTGTGATTATGGGAAAATGGGCTGTTTAGAGAAGGATGATAAACATTATGAAGGTGCTACAGATGGTTGTGGTAGGGGACGGATCTGTTGGGGGAAACAATAGTGAATGGGCAACACTGTGGTCATTAAACTCTAATTTGGGTTGACGGCGGAGAGATGCCGTTCATGTGTTTTCCCAGAGAGTGAGTTTACAATGCTGATGAGATCCTCATTGGTGCAAACAGAAGGTGTGACCTCACCCCATTCTTCCCATAATTGCAATTTATGAATGTATGGTTTTCTGCCTGTAAAACTGGCCTTCTGCCTCCAAAGGGTTGTGTTAGTTCACCAGTACTGTTTTCCCTCTATACAAATGATTGTTACCAGTGCACCAAATTGATCTCAGAAATCATCCTACCTTTATAATAACCTAATAATTATTTTATTTTATTTTATTTTATTTTATTTTAATTTTTTTATTTTATTTTATTATGTGGTATAAATTTGCCATATAACTATATCTGCCATACAAGCTGCTTTAATAATGATAATGATAGTAGTAATAGAATTTTACTTGTAATCAGTTTGACCGATATTATTTAGTTTTATTGATTATTGTCTTCAATTGATTATACATTACTTTTTACAATTATTCATTTTTCAAATGAGAAAGGCATCACATTTTAATCTTAACAGTTAGACTTCGCCAAAATAGAGCACAATTTGCATTCTTTAAGGTCACAATACAACTTTGCATAAATGTAATGAAAACTTGCAAAGTTGCTGTAAAGGCAATGTAATGAGAGATCACACAACAAAGTATTATGATGGAGAAAATGTAAATATGGATGATGGTTTGTAAACATCTTTTATGGATGCTTATGTAATTCTGCTCCAACATTACATGTGGTGAGGACTATCTTTAAGCTAAATTGCAAGACTCAATTGTGCTGATGGAACACAATGTCTTTGAACGTTCATTTGTCCATAAAGACAACACACAAAGGGTTTAATACGAATGTCGTTGCAGGGTTTAAGGCATAAAAGAGACCCCTTTTTAAAATAATGGAGGTTACTGAACTGCAGTGAAATTAACCATGAAGGCTATTGCGACTAATGGTAGAAAAAAAGGATCTTACGCAATTGCTTTTATATAACCGAAGCTTGGCTCAACATAAATGACTGTTTTAAAAAATCTCCATCCCACCTTTGCTGTTTGGATCCAGCAAATTGTCAAGGGCGGTAATATCCGAGTGATTTACAGAGTGGCTGATAATAAGAAAATGGGTCATTTCCATTTATGTGTGGCCTCACAGTAAAACTGCCTAATTGGGAATGATGGATCCGGGCATGTAGTTCCTAAACTCGGTTTCTGAGGGAGAGGAATCAATGATAAGTGTCACTGCTCTATCTTTTCGCACACGGGATTTTGATGAGCGATTACAGTTAACACGAGAAGCCATCAGCACACCCCGTTGTCCCATTTTTCCATATTTAATGTCATTATAACCCCCGATGATTATTTCTATGAAGGAAAGTCTGAATGAAGAGGAAAAAGAATATTAAAGTGTGTGCCTGTGTGCTCATGAACACGGTAGTTGTCTGAATACAAACAGAGTTCAGGTTCTATTTTTATCAGAGAAGCTCCTAGCGCACTCAAACAGCGTGTTCTACCGCTCCTCTTCAAGTTGTGTTTGTGTGCAAATGTCATTAGAGAGATTAAATAAATTATCACAACATTCATCTATTGTGCGATCACTGTCTTTCTTCGCTTTATTTGAGATGACTACGTTACTGTTACAGGAGGAACAAGTCTGTTCTTGCAGCTTCAGCCCAACTGAAACACCCCTATGGCTATGCTTCCAAAACGAACCAAAAACACCCGTCATTCCAGTTGTGCAGCCCAAATCAAGCTATTGTTCACGTCACGTACTCATCCTGCTCTCTTCAGAGGCTGTGATTCGTGTGCGAGTGTTTGTATTCTGTGGGAATCGTTGAGACCCCGGCACCGTTTCCTGATCAGCGGAGTGCAAGCCGGGTTCAGAGATAGAGATGCATTTAACAGAGGCACCCTGCATTTAACTGGCCTGCGGCCAAGAGCTACAAAACTGCTGTGTGCAGAGGATAATAACAAGCACAGAAAGGGATGGAAATAAAACATTATGTTTTAAACAGGAAATGCACCGTTTTTCCTTGAAGCACTATCTGTAAACTTACGTCCCACTCTGTACTTGTAAACTTACTCTATTTATAAGGGCCAGAAAGGGCCATGGTAATAGTGGTATCATGATAATCATGTTTCAGATGTGATATCACCATGACACATGTCTAAAAAACATGGTAATACCATGGTACATGTTCACCAAACATGGTATCATCTTGGTAAATGTCCTCAAAACTTAGTATAATCATGGTACATTTCAGTTACGTATTCATAGAAGTGCAGTACCAAGAGCAGTACCAACCAAGCTTCTTTGTTTTGAATACAATTGTATTGTTCAAAGTACCTTGAACTATACTATTTAAATTCCGTGAACATAGTAATTATTCAGTATTGTTGTTAGGAGTAGGTGGTACAAAATCTTGTGTAAAATACTGTCATTTTGTGCAGCCCTTACCGTGGTATACATCAAAGTACCTTTGTGTACCATCTGAAACCAACTGTAACTTACAGCCTGTCACCCCAGCATATTTGTAAAGATCGTTTTTTCTGTCAGGACAAGCACATCTCACTTGCCTTTGTCCTCAGTTGTGAATGTCCTTGATGTAGTGATTTGTCCCCTTAGGTTAACTGTATTCTCTTGCCCAAAATACACAATATCTTAATATAGATGACAGCTATCAGCCACAGAGTTTGAGTGACACACTTAATGTGAATCACAGAGGCTTTTTTTCTGGCTTTAGTTCCGCTGGGTTTGTAACCTTCTCATATTGGCGATGTTGTGGTCTCGCCAATGTGTAGGCAATTACAGGGAGGGCAACTACAGGACCAACTCTGTGGCCAAACAGCCACTCCCATCTTCCTGAGAGTGTGTGAGTGTGGGAAAAAAGAAAGATCTTTCAACACACTGCATCCGTTAGGTTACGTCATTACAGTTGTCTCCTGCTGAGGACGTTAAAGTCGGGGAAGCAGTTTAACTGGTCCTCAGGTGAGATTTTGCTGGCGTGGGCAGATTTTGCAAGACTGGATTTGTGTCTTATGTATGCGTCTGTTCCTGTGCAAGAGAAGCAAATTTCAGAACTTGTTGACTGTATTGTCATCGCACTCTTCGGTTAACTTCACCCCTGAGGGTAGTAGAGTGAGGTTTCCTCTTACACTCATCCTACGCATCATCATTTTCCCTGGTCGTTTCCTCGGCCTCAGGTCTGAGAGTATCTGGCGACGCGTTCAATTGTATCCCCAACCTGCCTGTTTTCCGTCCAGACCTTCCCCTTGCCAGACTCCTACAAAATTTGACAATGTCCCTGAATCCTACGATTGAAAAAACACATCCATTCTCTCAGCGTAGGCCCATTAATATTACTGCATCCTGTGTCTACAGGTCCTCGGCGAATCGTTCCATTTACTTCCAGCAATAGGAAGTGCATTCATTACGAACCAAATGCATTGGGCAGTCAAATCCCTGTTCGATTCAGCCGAGCGCTCCCGTCTATATCCGTGGTTCTTTGGGGAGGTCTTTACAGGTTTTCTCATTGTGTCTGCTGTGATGTTTTTATAACCATGTTCCGATTCTCCAAGCTATTTTCACCTCCTTTTTCCCATCTCTTTTCCCCAGCAAGCTGGCTCGGCTCGGGGTACATCTGGCGCTTGCATCTGGGAGGCTGGAACACAGAGTTTGGATGCAGGTGTCTCTGGTAACGGGGTGCATATATAAGCACGACGGGCTTAGGAAGTGTATTTGTTCCCAATGTAGATAGACACTCAACTCTTTGTAATTACTTTCCTGTCTGGTTTGTTGTTTTACCGCACAACGGAAGTTAATGGGCATTGAAAAGAAACAACAAATCGTTTTAGCACACAACATGCTTCTAATTTCTAAATTGTCCATTCCGAGCTTAAAAAGACCGTTCTCTGATGGTTTTGCAGTGCTACATTGTTGATGCCCGTGGCTCTCCTCTTGAGAAGCTGACCCCTGCTTGTGCGATTGTATTTTGGGTCATATTTCCCTCTGCTGGGAAGCCAGTTGACATTTTGAATTCTTTTTCCTGTCCCAGCTTGTTTCTCGATGCCAGGTAGGCCTATTGAATGCGAAACAGTAGGACTGTGGCTGGCTGGATTTGTCCCCATGTACTGGAAAGGGAGGATGGAGGGTTATTGAATTGCAGCAACGAATGAGGGCTCCATTTTCAGCCTTTTTTTCACGGAAAACTCGAATGGAGCCGGTGTGCCGTCATTGTGTGAATGTGTCAAATGAACGGCTGATTTAACTTTAAACATCAGGGCGGAAGGAGCAATTGCGCCATCAAACCTGAGAACAAATAGTGAAAAAGCGCATTGGTATGGTCACGCACCGCAGTTCCTAATTAAACTAATTAAATTATTCTAGACTGTGCCCATCACGATCTAAAAATAGAGTGCCTTTCCTTGAGGATATTTTTTTCTGCTGTTTTGCATCCATAAAGCTCTTCTAAACTGTGTGCTGCTGCTCGGATGAAAATTTGATGCTCTGCACGCTCCAGTCTCTCCCATTACGCCATTTGGCATAACAAGCTCAGCACTTCCTCTTCTCTTTTTGACGGGGTTGCGCAGTTGCTATCTCTATCTCCCTCTCTCTCTCTCGTCGCCTTCCTCTGCTGTCAAGTCAATATTGCGCACGCAAAGGCAGCATGTCATGTGAGACGCACAGAAGGAATCGTGCACAAAGCCAGGCATCATGGGACCGCACACATATATGCGCACACGTGAGCGCAGTGCGCTTTACACTTCTCATGCATGCTTGAAATGGGTGAGGATAGCCCAGATCCGGCTTTGTTTTTTCATGGATCAATTTTCAGAGTGCCACATTTGCACAATACGATACTTTAGTCTGCCAAACCCCAGTGGACGCTGGTGTGTGGTTTAGTTTTTGAAGCCCTTTTGTTTTTGCACTGACAAAGTGTCTGTAATAGTGTTATATTACTGCTGCTTATTTATGCAAGTCAACTGAAAGCAAGTGATCTGCTTTTTTCCCTCTCTTGCGATTATTATCCAACAGTATTTGCACACCATTCAAAGCTTTTTTTGTGATATGAAAGTGATGGGTCTCTAATTTTTGCTTTTCTTTGTTTAAATGTCTACACTTTACTCTGTGGTCGTTTGTCATCCTGTTAGACCCTTGAGCTGAGCTACTGTATGTAGCTAAAAAGTTTTTTCTCTGCAAAGTACTTTTAAGTCTATTTTAGTATGCATCTTTGATGTACATTTGGTATATATCTCAAAGTATTGGCAGAGATGATTTAAACGTATTTTTTTAGACTGAACAAGCACAGTATGGACTGAATCACTAAAAGGAATCAAATTTACGTGTTCTAACACTATTTTTGCACCTGAAGCTTAATTCAAAATTCAGAAGCTAAGTATTGATGTAAGACCCTCAGCAAGGCCACAGCCCAGACCTCCCCGCAGCGTGTTGAGCATGCTCCATGTCATTCTCTCTCTTGTTGTGCCCTGTGCCCTCCCCTCCTTCCTCTCTTTTTCTCCCTCTATTTCTCTTCTCCTCAGCTTGGGAGACTGCAGCTTGAAGGTCATCGACTGAAAGTGTTGTCAGACAGTGAGGGAGTGTAAAAAGCATCCTCTCACACAGGCTCTCAGGCCTTATGTTCATATTAATGCAGATGTTCTCTGGCCTTTGGTGACTCAACTGGCATTAAAACATCTCGGAAAGAGATCAGAAAGTGCTGCTCTTTGAACAAAATAGAGCAAAACCGCTCAACCTTGCATTTGTGTCCACTGTTTCATCGAAAGGTCATTCTGATATCCAAATAACACACATCGTCAATGCTCCAGGTTGTTTTTTTTCTCCAAATCTACAAATACTCGAAAAATAAAACGTGCAATTTTCTACTCTTGAACTGGCAATAAAACAGAGTTGTAATTTCGGAAATTTTGTAATAAACACTTGTTAAACTCAACATGAAATGACATTTTACCTATTGGCTTTATTCTGAGGGAAATAGGAATCAACAAGACACAAAAGAGTGAGACGTGATTTTATCCATTGCTCTGTGAAAAATGGTGTTTAAATGGGTGTTAGCAAAACCCTAATGCAAGTTTGTAGTTCTTAAGCAGCCGGTCAAGTTCATCCTTTATCCATGCTAACATAGCCTATATTTTGCTGTCATTGTTCTTACTTTATTGACTATTATCCAGACTTTTTTAAAATGGTTAATAAAGCTGAAAATCATTAAAATCATTTTAGAGGCAGAGCAAGTTATTGAATTTCGATGAAGATTACGTAAATAAGATTAGGAATGTATTCAATAAAGAAGAAAAGAAAAAAAAAGTTTTTGGTTTTGATTTAATGTTGAGCAGGGAAGTACACTTTAAATTGCAAATGATCATACAATCTCATGACCTTTTCACTGGTCCAGTTAGCCTTGTGGTGGTTTGGCTTGTGGACTCTTAAGAGTAACCACATTTTTACATTATTCACCAGTTATTTCCCAACCATTGTGTAGTGGTAAGAAAGCATTGCTGCGTATTGCAGAATCATCCACCATATTGAACGGAGTGTCTTAAGTAGGTGTTTTTGTCATTGTTCCTTTTGTCTTGTCTGATGTAGACCCCAGCGCAGTGACCACCATGAACTCCTCGGAGGCCTTGGCAGCAATTCCCACCGTCTGTTTGTGCAGTTTTTTTTTTTTACAACATGCTACCGCCTGTAAAAAATGTTCAATGGGTTCATTGATCCACCGTTTTCAGTGGCTATTGAGTGATCCCGTTGAGGAGCAAGACCTTTATGGGTCTCATTTCCCCCTTACGGCCTAGAAGCAGCGACCCGGGGATTGTGGGATTGGGTCTTTGAGTCACGCGCTAAGAAATGATTGCAAGAAAACCTAGAACTGACACGAACTGCTTCAGTGTAGAATTTCATCAGCACTATTCAACAGATGAGCGTGTCTTGACTCACTCGGCCATTGTGGGTTAAAGCCCTTCCACCGCTACCTCATAAGATTTCACAGTGGCTAGCCTTCCTGCGGTTTGTCTGCTGCGCCCACTTCTTGAGAAACATATGCGTCATTTGTGAGTCGATTAATGAGAAGTGTACGATCAGAGCACGCCGTCGGTTTTAAGCCTTTGGGTGTTATAAAAAAGTCATGTTCCTGCTTGTCGTGATGCTTCGTTTCGCCTTTGCTCACACCGACTTCCTGGCACACCTGCATTGCGTTACTTCTGAATGCTTAACAGGTTCTTCTCAGGTGCGTATGCCAAGTGTCATCTATAGACACCTTTGTTGATTAAAGAAACAGCTGCCATCTGGTCGGGCTGGGCAGCGGGTTTAAGTGTCACCTTTGCCTTGTAGGCTTGGCTGGTCTGTAGCACAAACAACCTTGGAGCCCCGGACTTGTCACAGTCCACTGGCCAAGCGGAGTGCTGCGAGCCACATGGTGCGAAGCAGAAGAGTCCGACCGTTCGAGTCTCGCACTGCAGGGGTGGGACACACCATTAACAACAGAAGCGGTGACATCGGTGCGGTCCAGTGTAGGAGGGTAGAGTCGCCCTGCCCTTCACAGGGCTAATCAACCAAACCCTGCGCCGCCCGAGGACTGCCCACACTGCGTTGATAAGGAGGCCTGTTTAAAATACGGTGCAGCGTGGGGCTTTCTGCCTCACTTGACTGCAAGATGAAAAGGCATGAGATGGCCTTGTCATCTGGCATTCTTTTAAGTAGGTCACTATAAGGTTCACTTGATTTCGGCTGAGCGAATCGGGTGCACGGCTTGGAAGCGCTCATACATATTCATCAGTGCTGTTTTTGTTGTGCTGCCCGCATATTTAATCTTTAAAGGCATAGTATTACAATAACAAATCAAGTAATTTGTGCAGACGCTTTTGCTAAATATGAAAATTAATAATTTCATTGCTGATAACTGAAAGAGTTGCTTGATTTGGGAATACAACCAGGTTATTAACTGGAACTCAATCCTTGTTTCCCCACAGCAGCGTAAACGGTTACCTTTGATCATTGTCGAACGAAATGCATGAATTATGGATATGATTTTCTTGTGCGAACAAGTCTTAATTATCATTGTGCTTGCGCAGTATGTTTACATTTGCAACATTTCTGGGTAGAATTTGTTGTAGAAAGAGTCGAGTAGCTCAAACCATGGTGTTAGCAATGCCAAGGTCATGGGTTCGATTCACAGGGAATGGGTAAGTTTATAAAAGGCATACTTTGAATTCAAGTCAGTTTGGATACGATATGCCAAAAGCGTAAATGTTACTTTATGAAGCTGTTTTTGCAGTGATGGTGTAAACCAAGGATGCCAAACTAAGATCCTGGAGGTCCAGAGTTTATTTCTAACATTGCTCCAGTGCACATACCTGTAGTTTAGAAATATCCCCCGAAGGACTCGATTAGCTGGATCAGATGTGTTTAATTAGGGTTAAAGCTAAACTCTGCAGGACTGTGGCCCTCCAAGAACTGAGTTTGGTGGAGACCTTGTTAAGGGCTTCGTGAAATAAACACAAAGGGACTTGACCCGCAAGTCAAGTTTGTGTGAACATCCATGCCATGCCGTGCCTGAATAAATATGACTAAACAAATGTGACAGTTATGGGAACAGATTCACTCATCTCATATCCAAGAGTTGAATCCTTCCCAAACTTAAACAAACATTCTTACATTTACACTCCACCAAGTACAAATACATACCTTGCAGCTGTAGATAATATGATGTGAAAGCAAACCAGATGTCAGATTTGTTGAACATGAACCGTTCTAATGACCACACTTGAAGCAGAATGTTTGTGTGAGGATGGGTTTGCCCATGTCTGTTTTTGGATACGTCTTTGCTTTGCAAAAGTAGAGTGATTTTTGCCTCCATTAACAGCTGTAGTGGCACTAGAAGCAGTTCATTACATTCATAAACTTGTTTCCAATGCAAATGTGTTCAGAAGAGGATCCATGGACATGTCGTCTTAATCTGATATACACAGTGCCATAGCAACGTGGTGCTAAAGGAGCCAACTGAACAGCTTTCCCCTGACTTGATTATAATAACAGCAGCCATATTAGATAAACATGTTTTTTGTGTGCACCATTAAAAAGGATAGTTCACCCAAAAATGAAAACATATAAACATATAAACTAAAAATCTGTCGTTATTTACGCTCTCTCTAATGTTGTTACCAAATGACCCATATGCCTTTATCTTCATTGGTATTAAAAAGAGATGTTTTGTAGAATGTTTAAGCTGCTCTTTTACATTGAAAGTGCACAGTAGTGTTTAATACCAAGCGTCCTATAAAATCAATGATGTGTTTTGCTTCAAAGTCATTAGGATACCTAGCTGTGTGGACCAACACGTCACAGAATACACAATCACCAAGAAGAACCAGTCTAACCTTCTTGAAAATGATTTCCCAGAGGGGTGTCAAATGGGTCAGTAAATAAATATTAAAACAAAACATCATGCAGAGTAAAACCTGCACCCTGCTGACTAGTTGCAGGCTAGGTCATAACTGTAGATTTACAGAATACATAACTAAATATATAAATACAATGTTTTAAGTTTGACTTCCTTTAGTTTTCGACTAGTTTTTTTTTTTTCCTCCATGTTTTTGGTAACCTTATTTTATTTTATTGGTTAGCATTTGAATGTTATTGGGAAAGATTGTGAATATGGTAATTAAATACTACTGCATTAATGAAAAAAAATATAAATATTGACATTAAAAATGACATTAAATGTGTTCTCTTTACGTTTCAGTCTACTGGACTGACATTTAATGTGACCCACATTTTGTGCACCGTTTTTGCGAAGGAACACTGAGCACCTTTTTATCTTTTTCAAATGCTTGCTTTCATCATTGTGGGAAACTAAAGCAAGGTCAAGCAATCAACGGTTCTCTGTGTTTTTTCATGAGTCGTATCAGGCTAGACAGGTTAAGCCACTGTGTTGGATGGGAGAGGATTTCTGAACTTGCAAAACAGGAGATATTCCTGCACCTGGTGGTAAAACGATGTGCGCCAGGCCTGATAGAGTATCCACAAACCGCATATCGGTGCTGAGAATATCTTTGAGGTCACACTACACCATTCCCATTGTGCAGAGGAGTATTACGTGTTCAGACTAAGATGAAGGCACATAATGGCTTTGAAGGAGGAAAATGAGTTTTCAGCCAGGTTCTGGGGAGGTTAAAGTAGTATCTTTGATGCTTGGGAGTTTCTTTCAGAAGTATATTGCTAAGGCAAGCATCAATATGACTATTGCTCTCATTTAAGGTTAGCAAATGAACATAACCACAATGTCATGTATTAGACATCAGCATGTTTGCGCTACAGGAATGACACCTGAAACGTGCCTTGATGAGAGACACATGATTGCTTTTCTGAGCATTCATACTTACATTTTTTAAAAAGTGAAAATGGTGAAAAAATCCCACATGTACCGCGATATAATAAAAAACATAGGCCCACCCAGAATACATTGTTGCATAGGCAAACACAACTTCTTCTTCAGTAAATGTAATAGTTTAGCTTAAACATTTATTTAAAAATTGCCCTTGCAGTTTTAATCTCTAAATAAAAATTCAGCTCTGGACTGAAAAGCAGTGTAAGTCCTTATGAAATAACATATGTGCCAAGCAAACTATAATGCCTACAACTTAATGGAAAGGGAGCCCAAAGAAAAAGTCGCCTCTAATGACCAGTAATCCTTTGGCGTACCTTTGAAAGCAGAAAACAGTCATTAAGAAGTTCTTTTAAAACTTTTTACTTTTTTATAGCCATACAAATCCCACAAACACATTCACAATTGTAACCATGGCTTCAGTTAACACTTCTGGTGCAGTATGTTGATTATAACATTTAATGATGTGGTAATAGTAATCAGACATTCCACCTTGCTGGAACTTGCAGCACATGCATTTCTAATAAATTGCTTATCCTCGAGATTTAATTTTCCTTTCGATGCACAGCATGGTTTTAGGTACATTGATAAGGTTGTATATGTTTTTTTTTCCCCACATTTATTTTTCTATGTTGGATATTTTAGTAACTTCATGGACCTCCGAGTGAGAAAATTCAATTTTCAGTATAGCACTTAAAATACAAGACACTGCTGTCACTGCTTGAGGAGTCGTGTCACACACCCGTGTGCAGCATATGCATGTCTTGAAATGAATGCTACCAATGTCACAGAAATTGCTTTCAGGCAAATTAAGTTTTGCTCAACTACTATGAACAAAATCATGACAGACAAGCTGTATCTTGTTCAGTTCAGGCAGCGCCGTTTGTCTTGAAGGACTGAGCAACTGCGTCTTTCTTCCTAGAGATAGCGCAGAAAATACAGTGCTGCTGTATTCAAACTAGTGACAAACAGTCGTACATCTTAGAATTGACTTAAAAGTGCACTTCAGGACAGCTTCGGGTTTGGCTGACTGCAGAGAAATCTTGAGCCAGGAAGTAAATGTTTTTCTACAATGTCAATTGGTTTCTCAAACTGAGCATACTCATCTTTCAGAAAAAAAAGCCTCTGGAACAAGTATGCGCTATTTTTTGAGGTATTTTAAAAGTATTAATTAATTTTAACACCAAACAAGAGTTACAGTAAGGAAACTCCTATTCCGTCTGAGAAGCATTTTGTGCCTTCGGGTTTGCTGACATGGGTTTTGGAGAGAGGATGAGGGTTAGCAAATCGTTTCCAGCACCTTTAAAAGACGGTTTTGTTTGGCATTTAATGTTGATGTTTTAGCCAAGACAGGTAGGACATTCACCCATGAGTCTGTGTGCGGTGTTAGGGGGCGGCAGGGCTGCTTTATTGGAGTCTCTGATCGTGCTGTGATGAAGATCACACCTAGCATTGCATTGGGTTGGCGGTGTGTGTATGGCCAGACAGGTGTTCACTCAATTGCTGTCCCACTTCTCTGACCTTAAAGCTTTTAATCAGCTCTGTCTGAGAGCCCGTCAATCCTTTCAAAGCATGACAGTGGTGGAGAGATCGAGGGAGGGGAAGGGAGAGGCCATGCGTAGGGTTGGTGCTTTGACAAAATGGTTAAAAAGGAGAATGGGGGGCAATTTTCCTGCCTTTGTGAGAGGAAAAAAAAATAGAAAATGTGTCTTAAAAATTGAATAGTCATTTGGATCTTTGATCAACTAACCAACTATTAGGTCTTAAAGGGATAGTTCACCAAAAATGTACAATTCAATACATCCAAACAGCTGCTGGTAGCCATTGAATTATACCATGATATTTTTTTTTCCTCATACTGTTTGGTTACCAACATTTTTCAAAATATCTCCTTTTGTGTTCAACAGAAGAAAAAAAATACTCATACAGGTTTGGTACAACATGAGGGTGAGTAAATTACACAATTGTAACGTTTACCTAATTTTAGTTTTGTTTTTCTCTTTAAAAAACACCACACTTATGGCTCAATATAATAAAAAAGTGTCAATGCAATGGCCAAAAATATCTGAATATTTATGTATGTATATTATATATATGAATACATATTTTTGCTAATAATGTTATATTGAGGAATTTACTTATGTTGTTTTAAACCTGTAAACTTTTTCCTTTCTTCTTTGGAACATAAAAGAAAATAGTTTGAAAAAAACATATCAGTATCAAATTGACCCAATATTGCAATATTATTTTATGCCCAACTTTTTTTTTTTTTCTTATACATGTTTGGAACAATATTAGAGTGACTAAACGATGACAGATTGACTTTTTTTCTTTTGTGTGGGCCACTGATATAACATAAATTCGCACAGGATATATATATAAATATATATAAATTCCATGTCACAGCTCAATCAAAAGCTGTAAAACGTTAGAATAAAAAAAATAAGAAAATGGTGCATTTTTCATTTTATTCACACTGAATTGCAAATGTGCGTTGATTGCATTGGCAGAAGCAGGCTGCTGCATTCTCCAGGTGGATGTAGCGTGTTGGCAGCGGTTGAAATGAGTCGCTATTATATGCAAAATTTTTGGTGTTTAAAAAAGAGCTATAGAAATTCAATGACTTGTTGCTCCAGTGGAAGCATCTGGGGCATGTGAGTCATTTCCACCGGAATACGGTTTGTTCTATGAGAGGAAATGATGATGAGTTTAATCCTTTGCTGCTAGCAAGTTTGTGTTGTCTCCTTAAGCTGCAGATTTGCCAAGACTGTGCCCGGTTTTGAGTTCTTTCGAGCGGTTCTCCTCCACTTGCAAGGTTCAGTGAGTGACAGTAATTTCAATCCAAGCTAATTGAGTTGTTGAATCTCCCTTTGAGTCCCTTTTCTCTCTCGCTCCAGGGTCTCTGATCAATAGTAATACACTATTGTGATATGTCAGCTAGACTTATTTATATATTTACCCCATTCTTTCTTTATCAAAGGGTATCAGGCGAAAAGCAGACTCTTTTCACAGGGGATTGTCTCACCTTGGTAGACCTGTGGGGATGTTTGAATTCATCGTGCAGACTGACATGGTTTAGAGTTTAAATACATCTTTAAAACAGCAGGTAATTGTATTGTAGCTTTTATGGCTATTAATGAAGAAAATTGTTAAAATTGCTGTCACTGCATTTGCATTAAACTGAACTCCACAATTACCAGTAGCCTTGGTTAAATCTTTTTTTACTCACCTCACACCCTTTATCAACAGAGAACCATTTCATGTTTTTTTTGTTTTTGTTTTGTTTTTTCTTACTAACACCCCTGTATCCTAAATCCAGACTTCAAATGGACATGCTGTTCGATTCATCTTAATGTCGTAATCTAGTTGTTTTGTAGAAAAGAAAAGAATCTACTTCTCAAAAACCTTTGATTTTTAGACCCACTGCAAAATCCCACAAGTCCATTTCTTGTTTTCTAGCCGAAACCCTCTTTTGTGAGCCCACCCACCCTGTTGCTTTCAGACACCCAAGCAATTACCTCAGGCCTGCTTTTAAAGTGAAGTATGAGGAACTAGCCATGCTATTTTCCTTTCCTCAACCACACTGTCTTTCAAAACGCTATATGCTAACGCACATATGCTAACGTTCTTTGTAGAAGGATCCTCTGGTGGGTTCTTGTACCTCAGCGTTGGACTTCTGAGATTTTGTGGGGAATACTGTAACTCATTCCACCCCTCGACTTTTTCTGACGTTCTCCCTCTCCTCAACCTGTGGTTTTGTGGTTCTCGTCTTCATCTCGTAGCCAGATACTTTTCATTTAATTGAAAGCCAAAAGTGTCTCAATGTTTAACTCTTCAAATGTGCAATCAGCGTACCATTTCCGCACTTCGCTGCTGAGAAGTCTCTCGTTCTGCGTTTTTAGAAATGAAATGTTCTTGTTTCTGCTTAGATGCTATCAGAATGTTACTGTAGCTCTGTGCTGCTGTGCAATTGTTCGCTTGATGACCGCAAAACGATTTGGTGAGCTTTTAAATGAAGAAAAATGTCATCCTAATATCAGGTTCCACCCATCGCACCGCAGACTGCCGGGTTTTGTTGGCGAGGAAAGTTATTGATGGAAGGACATGCATTATGATAGATGATGTGTCATTTGGATTGGGTTTCCTCTGCTCTTTGATGTGCGACCTGGAATAACAACCTCCAGACTCGCTGAGATAATCTGACAGATTTCTGGAAAGCTTCCGTGATTAGAACAAAAGTCACATTGAAGGTTTCTAGAACTATTGTAGGGAAAGCGAAAACTGGATCTTGGACCTAGACGTGGTGTGCCCTGGACCCACTATGCATTGAAGTGTGTACGTATGTGTGTGTGCATGTGAGGATATGGGAAAATCTCTGAAATGTGGTGTGTGGTGAAGAGTTGGAGGAGGGGGACTTGACGTCCCTCTACCCAGCTGGGTAGCACATGCACTGGAGACTAAAGTAGCACAAGAGATGTGGTGAGCATTCCGTGGGCTGTGTGTAGAGAATGGAACGCTCCCAAAGAGCCATTGGAAAGATCCATTGCGGTCTTGGTCACGGAAATAGTACAGCCCCATACTCTTGGAGTTCTCCTCAGAAACACTGAACGATTTATACATCACCCTCTTTACTTGTCTCCCCTTCTTTGTTCTTTTAGTTTAGCGCTCTGATAGCACTTTTCCACCGACATGATTCAAGTGCGGGTTCCAGGCCAGTGCCAATTCTCAAACCGTTCTATGCATTTATGCCACATGAAGGTGGGTTCCAGGTTCTGGAAGTTCCGCAAACTTTGTTTTTAGACTCATTATAGTCAGGTAAACCATACTTAGCAGTGTCGTAGTTCTCAGTAACGTGAACCATTCTGATGGAAAAATACATAATTATTTAATGTTGCACTGGCTGACATGGAAGCCAATTCGGACTTACTGACACCTAGTGGTGTGGAGGCAGCATCCCACAAAAGTAAAAAAAAAATTGGTTACCCATGCCATGGTGGGAAATTTTCTGTTTGTATTCAGCCATTGTTAGTTTATTTCACAAGCAAAAGTGTCTGATGATAGGAGGATTAGAAAGGTCCCAGCAGGCACAGGGCGTCAATATAACGTCAGGTTGACGTTGGACAGACGTTGCATTTTGGTTGAGAACGAAAACCGGGTTGACGTCAGTATTTGACACCAATTAGACGTTGATTTAACGTTGGATTTTGGTTACACAACCTAAAAACAACAATTGTCAGTGTCAGCTGATGTCGGTATTAGACATCAAATCAACATTGACATTAGATTGGGACAAATTATTGCTTGATTATGTCTCAACATGGTTACCCCATGCAATGACCCATTCCTGGTTTTAAAACTTAAAATATGACCAAAATCTTAATCTTATGAAGTAAAAATGATTTTAAACATAATTTTATTAGAAAATGTGCATTTATTTATTTAGGGGTAACACTTTTTATTGAGGTAAAAGTAGCTAAGTTTTCTTTTGAATTTAAGATTAGAATCAGGCCAAACGTTCATGCAAATTATGAGTGCTTGCAAAAGCGATAATGATTGCTAACAACTTCGCTGGCGTTAACTACGTTGTCTTGACTGAGAAAGTGCTAATCCCTTTGTAATGTAATGAGTCAAGTGCCCTAAACCTCATTTAAAATCAAGAATATTGTAAATGCAATATGAAACTGTGATGATTTAGATTTTTATTTTTAAGAAGTAGTCTTTGTTTTCCTCATAGTTGTAGTGTTGGGTAAATATTTCCAATGTTCTTCCAGTTATAAATTTCTATGATCTCATTTAGCGGCAGATAACAGATGATGACACTGGCCGGTTGCATACTAAATGTATGTGTTAATTGTAAGTGGTCCAGACTCTCTCGCTATCCCCTTCAGTGGGAGTGTGAATTCCCAACCGGACATGTTAATGGATCAATCTGCTCTGTCGAATGAGGGGGAGAGACCAAAGCTGCCCACCGGCCCAGCTGTCCTGTTTCCACAATACTGGCCTGTTTAAACCCTGATAATAAACCATGCTCTTTGATGTCAGATGGACATTTCATATTTTTTCTACAAATCGTTAAAAATGGATGAATCGCTCAACATGACTTCCCTCTAAGAAATCTTCATAAAACTCTTTCATCAGAGATACGCAGGAGGGGGCTTGAGGATTTCAGCAGCACCTCACATCAAATATTGATTATCTGTTCTCTTTTTGTTTTTAGATTAGTCCTCCCATCAGGGGGTTGTGCTACTGTTAGTCACAGGAGCCTTGGGAGTTTGGAAAGCTAATCACAGGTTAAGTCATCAGGAAGCCTTAATGAAAAATGTCCAATGCCAATGTCGATATTGAGACAATATAAAACACATACTGTATACAATATGTAAATGTAAAAGTAAAATGTGATAAGTCCACAAACATATGAGTCAAAGTCGACATAGTCATTGATCAGTATTCTCAAAATAGCCAAATATAGGTCAGTTTTAGGACTGGCTATTATTTTGGTTTATGTTATAAGTCTATTATGATGATATTGATGTACCATGGTATTTACAAGATACTTCAAAGAATATATGGTACTTTGGTACTACAATGCTACTATAATATTGCCATGACACATAGATAGATAAATAGATAGATAGATGATAGAAGTGTTTTTTTGTTTTTACATAAATAATATAATACTACAGTAATCGTACGTAACAGTGTATACTACTTTATTACCACAGATTAATAAATGCAGATAAATAAGGACATTTTGAATTCTTTTCAGGTGATTTTTGCAAACATACTCAACCTGAAATATTGCGTCATGCTCGTTCATGCATAGCATTTAAATCACTCATCCATGTAATCCATTTAATCAGTATACTTACCTCCAATCCGATTTTCCTAGGGAACACTTTGGATTTGAACTTTTCCAGACTGAAATTTTGCCCATTGATGATGATGGACAGGGAGAGGATTTGTCATGCATGGCCGTCTTTAGCATATTCCCCAGCGCTGCTTTTGGCTGAACTTGAAATACTTTTTCTGCAAGATGTGCTGAGTATACAGTGTAGCCCAAGGTGCACTGGGGCCATCAGTTCAGCAGCAGACACACATCCCAGCCATCACTCAAAATACAGACATGGAGTTGTACCAGACAATGATTTTATTGGGTCTGTGGGCTTGTGTTGTATTGCACGCTGTTGCATGGCGTTTTTCTCTATGACTCCTGTTGAGTGTATTTGGTGAAATGCTGCAATTAATATTATTTTATACTAAAATAAATATATTTTAGAGCAATGCATCTATGTATGGTAATATTTAGTTACCCACCTTTGTTCACGTTTGATCTCTTGAAGGATTGGTTCACCCAAAAATGAAAATTTGCTGAAAATTTACTCTCCCTCAGGCCATCCAATATGTAGATGAATTTATTTCTTCACTTGAACATATTTGCTCATTAATGGATCCTCTGCGGGTGCCGTCAGAATGAGACTCCAAACAGCTGACAAAGACATCACACTCCAGTCCATCAGACGTGGATTAAAAACCATGCTTTTAATAAACAAAGCCATCACTGAGATGTTTTAAACTTCAGTTGCTTCCGGCTAAAGTACTTCTGTTTCCTGTGAAAAAGCTGTCTTGTCTGATTTAGGAGAGGTATATGCGCATATCAAGCACTCTTTACAAGCAAAAACAGTTCTAACAAATTTCATTGGTAGATTTTGATATGTATGGACAAAAAAGGACAGCTTTTTGCTTCACAAGATGTTAATTTATTGTATTGCTTGTAGATTATTATGATGTTTTTATCAGCTGTTTGGACTCTCATTCTGACGTCACCCATTCACTGCAAAGGTTTCATTGTTAAGTAAGTGATGTAATGTTAAATTTCTCATATGTAGAAACAAACTTAGATGGCCTGAGGGTGACAAATGAAATCACCAAATTCTTATTTTTAGGCGAACTAACCCTTTAATGTAATAATCTGTTCAGTACCCTACATCTGATTTTCTTAAATTATATAAACTGCTCTTGTCCCCTTTGTATTACTTTCTCTCTATCTGTCCTCAGATTCACCAATTTCAATTTGACACCAAACCCCTTTCCACCTCCCACCAACAGTAACCCGAAGACAAAGGCCGTCTCAGGTGTAATCCATTACTTATGGCCCACCAGTAATGGCCATGGCCACATTATTTATTGATTAGATATTTTTCACATGAAGACATCTAACAGCTGTTATTGATTTTATGCCGGAGGATATCACTGCATTATTGAAAAATTGCCAACTCTAATCATTTAACGCTCGTGGGTGTATTTATCTGGCAATCTGTGCGATAAAAGATTAATTATGTTTTGTTCATTATTTCTAAACTACTTCGCATTTGCCGTGACTCACAGGATTGCAGTGGTCATATTGTTTGGTTACGTCGCTTGTAAATCACCCGCTGAGATACGCTGGTCACTTTTGTGTTGATATCCACAGGAGACCGTGAATCGTTAAAACATCTCAGTTTGTTAAAGTCATTTATAGATGTTTAGGTTGTTAGAAGCCGACTCGTCAGTCCTTTTGTACACAAACCTATCCTTGCACACACACCAGTGCATTAAACACATTCAAGCGCACACATGCAGAAAGATCCACTTGCAAATATATACATACTCCAAACACAGCATAAATACACATAGTAAAGGAAGCTGTCACTCTTTCCTGTGTACCACATAAAAAGCTTTTTTACTGAATGGGGGCATCAATAATTTAGCTGAATACCGTTCTGCGTAAAACCTCCTTATACATTTATGCACACATTTATGTAATGGTGCCAGCTGAGCCATTTTTCCTCTTATCTTTGTGTCTCTGATGCCTAGTTTCTGTCTCACTTTTGCAAACAAGTAGGGCCGTTTCTGTGTAGTCATTCTGTTGGCCTTTGTAATCATTAACTACGTAAGTTTTGTTGACCCTAACAGCCTCGCGCTTCCTCTAACTCTGACAGGTGGCCTGGTATCTTGTATCGGGATGATGTCATCAGCTGTTAGGGCAAGTACAGACAAATATTGTGTTTGTTTTTTTTTTTCCTCAGCCCAACCGAAACTATGACAGTGTCCTTGTTCACGTTTCGAGAGGGACAGAGAGAGAACGTTAGTGAGCACGACCTTGTCTCCAAGTATTGTATCGGTCTGTTTACACATTGTAGTTACCGTTGACCTGTTTTGAACTTCTGGCAAGACAAAACTACATTTTATATGTTTTATTTACGGTAAAGGTCAAAAGTTTGGAATTATTAAAGAGACAAGAAGTCTTTTTTATGCTCAGCAAAACTGCATTTATTTGATCAAACAAGTATTATTGTGTATAATATTATAGTAATTGTTTTCTAATTTAATGTTTCAATATTCTATTTTTGAAATATCAAACCTGAATTTTCATCATTTCATTACTGCAGTCACATGATCGTTAACAAAAAATCATTATCAATTTTTAAACGTTTTTGATCCCTAATATTTTTTTTTCAGCATATACAGATTAAATTGATCAAACATAAATCAATATATTTACAATGTTAAAAATACTGTTTCTTTCTATTCATCAAATAATCATGAAAAGAAATGTATCATTGTAGCTTCAAAATTATTACGCAGCATAAACTGATTTCAATATTGTTAATTTAAAAAAAAAAAATGTTGAACATCAAATTTGCATGTTAGAATGATTTCTGAAGGCTCATTGACACTGAAGACTGGAGTAATGATGCTGAAAATTAATAATGTAATTAAAATAATATTTCCCAATATTACTGTTTTTTTTACTGCAGTTTTGATCAAATGAATCCAGCCTTTAGAAAGGAAAAAAAAAAAATCTGATTCAACCTTTTTTTAGTGGTAGTGTTTATTATTAAATGAAATAAATCAATATAAATGCCATGAGAATTATAAATCATGAAAAAAATATACAAATAATGTAGTGAATATACAATGTACTAGTTGTGCTAGGCTAAAAAAAAAAAAAGCTAAAAATGCTTTTAGTACATATGTCTATAAATTATATAAAATAAAAAAAATCAGCAATCTCATCCAGCAAGATCCTAGTATAAAAATAAATTCTTTGTATTTTGTTTGCATGATGCAACAAACATTTAAGTTTGTGCTGCATCCATTGACCTTTATAAAGAGTGCAATATGCCTGCCAAATAAGAGATTCAAAGCCTTTATGCGTGTGTATTACATCATCTATCCTGCTGTTGGATTGTGGATATAAAAATGTAGTGGAAGAGCTGGCAGGCCGAGCTGTGAAAGATGAATCAGTGTGTAAAAAAGAGTGATGGAGAAGAAAGAGAGCAGAACACAGGTATGCTGATGCATCCCCTTGACATTTTCACAACGCCTTCAAACCACTCTCAGGGGGGGAAGCAGCGTGGGCCTGTACGCTCCTTCCTACATCGCATTGGACTTATGCCATGTGGGGTTGGCTCTGTAGTCAAATATGGAAGAAAGCAACATATGGTTGTATAATCAGTGCCTTCTTTAGATGAGGGCAGTGTCCTTTTAAGCAAGTCGTTTGACTTGGCGGCCATCTTGATAATGCCCTCGGCCGGTTATTTTCAAGTTATGCAAGAGCAGCTTCTATCTGCTTGAATGAGGAAAGGCCAAAAGCTGTTTGCTAAGCCTACGCTTAAAATAAAATAAAAACTAAAAACATATGGTACATCACCACAAAAAATGTTATACTATTTTAGCTCAAATCGGGCTGCAAAACCTATTCTAATTTATTTTAATACTTATATTTGTCGATATATAGCCTACAGCTAACTGAAAGTTAAAATGCAAGAACTGCATTTTTTTTTTTTTTAGCAAAAGTCAGAATAATTACATTCAGGTATTTTTTATGCTATATTATCATTTTGTGCTTAAGTCATGTAAAAAAAAATTACACAAAGTATTATAGAAATGTAATATCTTTTTTTTTTTTTTTTTTGATTACCAGGCATGACATGAATAATAATTAGTGCTGTCAAATGATTAATCACATCCAAAA
>SCHK01413878.1:0-11835 GCA_004124795.1 Poropuntius huangchuchieni | reverse complement strand
AAGGGCCCCAAAATCAGCTCGGACCCCAGAGAGTTAACAAGAAAATATAATTATCAGAATTATTTCACAGACAAAATATATAAATAAATGATATAAAAATATGAATAAAAATACCTCTATTATGAAGATAATGTGTTTTCAGGAGCATGCTGAAGGTTGTTATGTGGCTTTGCCAGTGGAACAAATTACCTCAAAGATTGAACCGCAGGCTTTTCAGGAGATTGTAAAAAAAAAAAAGTCTATTTGGAGGACATAAATTGACTAGCAACATTCTTAGCACTCAAACACTCAAAGAGAGACGGGCCATCAAATTATTCTAGGAGGAACAAAACCTGGATTTTAAAAGAAATGCTTAACACTTTCCAAGCAATTACACTTGAACAGCGACACAATTTCTCTTCAGCTCAGCCAATCAGCACCATAATCTTCACCTGTGATTCAACATCACAACAACAAAGATATCTGCTTCAATCAGATAAAGAAGTGCAAATCTAATAAATATTACTTAACATAGAAATCCATGTCCAAGTAAATAACCCCGTGTACATTTAAACAGTCTTTTCAAAATGACTTGCTCTTGCTCCAGAGCTTCATTCTGGCAGGTCTGAGAGAAGATGAAATAGACATGGAAATTACAGAGTTAGCAAAGTCTATAAGCTGGCAAAGAGCAAAGGCAGAGACATGCAGCGCTTGGCTTAGATGGTAAGACATCTTAGCAAAGTCTTAAAACTCGTAGCCATTGCTTGCCAATATCAGAGTCGGAGGTGACTGGAAAGCCTTTAACCATTCATTTCTTCTAAAAGAATTAGTAACTGGCAGCACTGGAATGTTTTCAGATTCTTGAAACATCTCTGAACATATTCTCTGTGCTTTAAGATCAGACGTGGCGAATGCACAGACATGTTGGATAGAAACCGAGTGAAACTCAAAGTGAAAAATGCAGCTGTCACACACTAAACCAAACACAGCCTGAACAGCAGGGGGGTCTGGATTGCTTTGTCTCTTGTTTTATCAATTTTGACAATGCCATTAAACTCAAGCACAGCCAAAATCTCAACTCGTATTCAGATTGGAAGTTTTACATCACACGCTTCTCGTCTCCACTCTCCAAGACATATTTAGATTTGATTGATAAAATAAATAAAGTCGAGATAAAAGAGTGTTATCTCTTCCTCAGTATTGCTGTCTGGAGTATCAACAGTCTGCTTTATAGGGGCGTCACGTACAGTGGGCGAACAGAGTGTGTGAATACACTTTGTATGCTGTAGAAACTAATTAGCCTCTCATTTATGAATTCTGCTGGAAATCAAAAAAGGGCTTTGTTGATATTCGAGAAGTGTATGAGCCTCAGTCTGGGTGTTTTGCTTGCAGATGTATTTCATTTTGGGGATAAAATAGTGAAATGACAAAGGATATATAACCATAATGTACAGCACATGCTAGCCATTTTTAGACTTAATTACTGAAAGGTATAGACCCTTCTCGGTCCGAGTTCTGTATAATGAGGCTGGATCCCAAATGGATCCTCAAAGCTATGTCAAATCTAGTTTTAACAGTGTGTGTGTGTGTGTGTGTGTGTGCAAAGATAAGAAAATGGCCAGTGAAGAAATTCCTCACAAATGAAAATGTCTCTTGAGATGAAGTTTGGACAAAATGACCTGATAACATCTTAACATTGTGCGATAAAGCTTATTGAGCTGGCGGATATAAAGGAAAGTGGGATGCAATCTGTTCTTTGTTTAACTAGATGGAACTGTCTCAGAGGCATATATTACTCTATATCAGTGCAATATAAAAAGCTGAGACCAGCAGTCATAAAACATAATTCAGAACTGGTGGTAGACATTGGCGAAGCTAGAATCAATCATGAACAATTCCACACATCCTATCAGGCAATTCCAATCATTTGACTGAAAACAGGAATACTGATGACAAGAAAATGTATTCATAATGTTTAACTGATAGGGTTATTATTCTATATTAAAAGTTCACTCATATGCTAAGCTTAAAATAATTTCTCTTATCGCAGCTTAATATGCAGAGAGAAAAAGTGTTTCTATATTGTGATACTGTGGTATTTTCAAAACATTCCTCTGTTTGTTTGAACATCCTGATCTGCCTGACAACACCAACAGCTCAGCCAATAGAGTGAATTTGGGGCGGGGTTATTTGTTTGACTGACCAATGAATTAGAAGGGAAACAAAAAAACATTTCTATATTTTTACTATTCTTTTTGGTGACAATGTATATAGTTATACATTGTACATGTATAATTATAAATGTATGATTATAAATGTAAATTTGAAGAAAAAAACACAACAACAATCATTAGAAAAGATTTTTGCAAAAAAAAAAAACGAAAAAAAAACAAACATTCAGTTTACTGCAGTGGAAATGAACACTCGTGTAAAACATCAGTGACTTTTTGTTTGTTTTCACACAAATTAATAATTTCAATTGATAAGGATTGTTTTTGTTTCTTATGTATAGTGTGTGATTTAACCAGCTCCATATATATGGCTTTTCTGATATAGTAAACTTGCTCATTAGCGCACCCGGTACAGCATTGCACTTGTAATGTGTACGAGGGAGTATGAGTCATGATTAAAGAGCTCAAATACTTGAAGAAGCAAGCTAAAACTTAGCAAATGTGTTTTATTTCTTGTTTGCTTAACACTATTGGTTAGGGTTTGTTAATTTGGGATTTTTCAAACACAATAAAGCATTAATCCTTTAGTACCACTCACCTGACTTAATTTCCAAATTGCAGCAATATGTACCACAACCAACATAACCATTGCCAGATTCATGTTCATCTTTTTATGATAAAACTGAACATGCTTCTAGAGCCACTCACTGGCTATTCAATTTCAAAAGGTACCAGAAGCAACATGTCAAAAGTGTCCAAAAAGCCTGTGTTGATAAAAGTAACTAACACAGATGTTTTTAACTGTCATCCTAAGGATCACATTTGCAGCATGCCTTTTATTTTTTAACCATGGTGGATGTCTTCAACACATTGAGAAACAAATGTGGAAAGCAGTAAAAATTGAAGTGGCTTTATTGATCAGGAAACAAGCACAGCATTAGCATATCTGGACCTCACAGCAGTCTACAAAGGGAGGTGACCCTTACATCAAAGCGGTGATGAGATGACGTAGAGCTCTGCTAATTCCAGAGGTGATCAAATCACGATGGTTTATCAAAGTCATGTGACACAGCAAAAGCATCATTGAATGTCTCTGTGAAGTGCTACTCTTTTTTATAGTTCATTTCTTTGCATTTGAAGCTTACATTTGTCATTCAAATGGTCTCTCCCTGATACCAAATCCCCTCCCCGCTCAACCATAGCTAAAAATCTCATACACAAACGTACTGTACATGTAGGCTACACACTCACACACACTTAACAATCACACTTCTGTCAGAACATTATCCAAACCCCAGTAGGCCTTTTTGATATACAGTATCAGCGCTGTTTTTGGGGAGCATATGGTGGATGCTTTCTGCTCAGGTACATTGAGATTCAAATTCACTTAGTTTTTTTTTTTTTGTTGTTGTTAAAAGGTTGTAAGACTAAATGTAAACTGACACCTTTCAGAGAATTCAAACTGTTTTTTACCGCTACTTCTGTTCCCATTGAATATGACAGCACATTTGTGAAAATCACTTCAAAGCAAGAATCGCAATGTCAGTGTCTAGCGACAGGATCATTTTTCTTACGTTGAATTTGCTCTTGTTCTCACTCAGCAGTGACAAACCTGCCTTTTGACTTAATAGCGCCCTTAAAATATATATTTTTTTCTCCCTCAAAAAGGCAGCATACTTCAAAAATATACTGTTTATATATCTATATGTTCCAGATGTTTCAACAAAAGTACAATTCTAGGAACATTCACACCAAATAAGAAGAGATTACTTTTTGAGCATCTGGCAAAATAGAGCTGATTATTACATCACCGGATCCTTAATCTCATAAATCTTTTAGTACTATAAAGTATTGAATCATCTTTTAATGAGAAAAAGTTTGCCTGTTGATGTTATAATGTTTTCACAGACAGATCCCCACTGATACGACATAACTTTAATGTGTTTCCATTTCCCATTAGTGCCATATTTACACGAAGAATGTTCATATTTATCATTTGCTTTGTAATGGTATGTATGTAACAAGCCTAGGACACAATATATAAATCTTTTTAGTTTTGAACTTTACATTTATATATATATATATATATATATATTTATATATCGATGTCTGTTTTGTTCTTAACTTCAGTATTTGGAATGTTGATAAAAGAGTCATATGTATCTAGTGCATTTACTGAACCTGTGAATCGGGGTGAGTACGTTTTTAGAAACATTCCGAACATCAAAACTCGGCATCGACCTTCTCCACAAAGCGACTAGAAAAAAATGAGGAGGAAAAACAAAGAGTAAGGCCACATCATAAACTGCACACAATGATTCACATGACGATGGACGTCCCAAAATGCGTAGAACTCCTCCATTTAACCGGGGACCGATTATGGCGTGACTAATAATGGTTAGTGGTATGAGCACCTCCAGGTCTTCCTCAGTCATGCAGTTCTTGTCACTCCCACCGCTTTCTCTAGAGTCTCATCATCGTTCAATTAAAGACAACACATAATAATTAACAGCTGTACTTTTGGAAAGAAAAACATTCATATTCACAGACGAAATTATACATGTGTGGGCAGCCCACTGACATTGTGAACCCACACGAAAGCCGTTCGTAAAGATCAACTTCTCCTGTTGATCCACTGGTACATTTTCATCAACTTCATCTCAACGTTCTTTTCTTTTTCAAATCTGTCAAACTAAGTACAGAATGTGACTAAGAGAGCTGTCGCCCGTGACATCCACCTCGCGCCGTGTCGACAGGGTACAGATTTAAACTTCAAACACTTCACGTTTAAAAGAACCACGGGAAAGTAATTACTCCTGTTCGACTGGTGGACAAAAGAAGGAAAAAAGACGGAACCGAAAAGGAATAATCACAATGAGAAAGCTAAAGCAGCTGTCAAAGAAGAGCACGGAAAATCCAATAAATGGGCAGTGGGCCGGGATGGAGAATGCCTCTCAGAGATGGTGTAATCCAGTGCCAGACAACGGGTAATTCAGGCCTGATTGCTGCTGCGAGACGCCCTTTTTATGGGTGGTGTGGGCGGCAGGAAGTAGTACAGTAGACTGAAAAGCTCCGTGCCTGGGTCTTTAATTGCAGGTCCACCAATCAGGCACCAGACTTTGGACTCAAGCGGCTAAGTACGCAATATCTGTTTCTTGGCCGTTTGCTCATTCGGTATGCAATGTTCTGTTTCGGCCATGGCGAGGATGCAGCAGTGTTTTCGATATGTGTCTCTGTGTTCTTTCTGTTTGGTGTTTGTCTGAAAGAAAGAAAGCTGCAGTAGAGGAGAGAGGCGTGAGTCTGAAGATGATCATGAGGGGGTTTCCATCAGCCTTGTCCTCACTGTGCTGGCTTATGAAGCTCAGGTAGGCCTACATAGCGAGGTTTCCGAGAGCAAACAACAGACCGAACATCAAAACATCAGACAGGGCTGGACTTGAATTTCTGGGGTCCTCTACTCTTGTGTTAGGTGGACTGCCAGGAACCTGTCAGAAAAAAACAAACAAGCAAACACAATAATATGATAAGGAAAACCGGAACACCAGACATGGGGCAAACCGGTGAATATCGTGAAAAGAAGTCCAGGTCATGCTGGAGAAAAAAAAAATCATAATGTAATATAAATTATAAAATGTTAATAAAAATCTTATTTGTACTTTTTTCTGACATGATTTTCACGATAGTATAAATAGTTGTTTATAGTTGACAAATGCTATCAATGCAAATTTATTTGATTTTTTATTTTGTAACTGACATTATTTTTTATGAAACTACATATAGTAGCATATAGTCAAATAGTACCATTATGTTTCTGAACATTTTCCTTTTTTCAAACACAGATTGTCATTTTGTTCTCATTACAGTTACAGTAATATATCTTTTCTTAGATTACAGTAATACAAATTATTATTATTATTATTATCATCAATCATCTTGATGAAAATAATGTCAGAACGCAAGATGAAAATATAAATAATGCAAAATATAATTTTGGTGTAAAATACAACCTGGAAATATTCTGGACAGGGTTTGTGAGGTTCACCTAAGCCCTCTCAAGCTTTTGCAGTACAAGTTGAGCAAGTGACCATACAAGGGATATGTGTAATTACAACACATTTACAATAAAGCCGTGCAATGGTGCTTTGTCTCTGGATGCAAAATTCATCAAGCCTTTTCCCCTCATGCACAAGCAGGAGATTCTTACAGATAATGCTTGAACTCACTGGCTTGGAAAGTTTCATCTCTGCACTTCTTACCTCACTTTCGCAGATGTAGTCTTTTGATGGATAGCAATCAAGTTCCTGCAAGGAAATAAGGTTATCCTTCAGAAATGGAATTTAAGTATAATACGATGGTGTCTTGTTTGAGAGATCCACTCTGTAATGCATGTCTATCTTATCTATCATCTGACAATGAGCCTTATGTGAAGCGCTATCAGGCTTACTGATATGTCTCTTTCTTTTATAGATTTTTAGGGGGTCGGAACCTTCAGAATATAGCGGCCCAGTTCAATAATGTAACCAGTCTGAGAGAAGACTTTCTAGACAGAAAGAAGTTTTAAGAGGTTCCAAAATATAATTCCAAAACGTTTGAATTAGCTTCCAAAATGTGCATATTAACACATGCAAATGCACTGTAATCCTCTAAATGTGTGAGTGTTAGTTTCTGCTCTGATGGGGCTCTTCCACAGATCTGTAAAGGGTAATAAAGGGACTGATGAGGCTTTTGCAGCAGCACGATTTATCTGAACTACAGGAATATCAATCAGAATATGTCATTATGTCACTTGCACTCAAAGAGATGTTATTTTGTTCAGAGGGAACTTTGTTGAAGCTAGCTGGTACTCATCTGAGAACCACATATTTATTGACCTTTTTGATAATAAGCTTTTTTTTTAACTTAACTTCTTTTAATGTCAAACTATATTGCAATTTTTGTGAAGGAGAATTTTCAATAAATTATAGGACAACTATAAAATGAATGGTAAGTAAATAATGAATGTTTTCATATTTTCTTCACCCATAATGCACTGGGTTCGATCCAACTCTTTGTGAGTGGGCATACAATAATGTGAAAATACTGTTTGTACATTTCAGTGTATTGATGAGCGTATGTTTATTTTATTATTTTTATTATAACTTTCCTTTTGTCTGTTATAATTGTTTTCCTGACCATGTATGTTTCATAAAAAAATATTGAAAAAGCCCTGGAGCTGTCAAAAGATTGTATTTCTTCATTTTTATTTATTATATTTATATATTTAAAAAAAAAAAAAAAAAAAAACTTTCTTACATACACAATGAAGCTGGTTGAAAATATGTGCTTTTAAATTTATTTTACTATTTATATGTCCTGCAACTACAGTAAAATTGTGGTAAATAAACCGCCAATACTGTAATAATGACAGACATCCATATAGCTTGTCCGTACACATTGTCCCATTCTACACATCTTGTTTTATTTTAAGCCACCGCTTTTGGCCTTCTTCTTTTAATTGGCTGAATTCTCAAAAGGCCTCATACTTCTGAAGGTCTTTACAAGGAGGTGCAAATCATTCCATTCATATTGACTCATAACCATACATTTATTCCTGCATCGCACGCTGTAAAATTCTGTTCCCCCAAACAAGGTCATCAAAGCTTGTTTGTCAAGACGTGGCTGTGGTATTGTTTATGACAAAGAAGGGTGGGATTGAACTAGTGCACTCGCACAGATGCAGACTCGCCCTAATCCAATAAATCTGTTTTCAATTATGTTAGAATAAAGACTGAGACCTTTCAGCCGGGCCTGGAGTATATCCGCACGGCCAGGTTGGCATTTGCAATAAGACCACTGAGGCTTAGAGGAGATGTAATCATCTCCAGACACCTTCAAGATAGGACAGAAGTATAGCGCGTGGACAATGCCGACGCCTGGTTTCGGTGCTGAATTGTTTCTAAAGATATCAAGAACACCTCTCAGCGTTTTATAATTAAAATTGCATTCTTGCAGCAACGTCCTGCATCTGTTTGCCTCTCACAAAGCTGTTGGTTTAATCGGGTGCTGTAGTCCAGAAAACCCAAAGGCCACCTGACACGTACAATGGCCGGGAGGCAGAGACTGTATCCCATTGGGATTTAGTGCCTCAATTTGTGTGCTGCTCCCTTAGTCAGCCTTCTCTCCACACAATGCTATTTACCCCAGACTCAATCGATCTTAATCTCTCCTCCTCTGATTAAAAGGTAAAGCATGAAGGACTATTAGAATGAGTGATTCCGAGATGTTTTGAAGTAAGTGCATTATATGAGCTGTTAAAGTGAGTGTGTGTGATTTCACTGGAAACCACTGTGCTTTATTCATGAACTAGTTTAAGCAAGAACTAAACGTTATGTGATCATTTATAAAACATTTTCAATACAGACATGGCTCCTTCTATAAATTAGCCACATTTGTGCCATATTCTTAAAATGCTGTGCATTGATCTTTTTCATTTGTGTATTCTTCAAATAATGGAGTTATAACCACACATATTTACAGACCTTTGGTATAGTTGAGTGCACATTTTAATTTTAAAAAGCCGATTCGAGCGGAGTCGAATGAATTCACTCAAAACACTGATTCCTTTGTGTAATCAATCAAAATGTTCACTGAAAGCATGTTGCTGTATGTTTTGCTGTATTTTGTATGTACTGTATCGTTAGATTGTTTTAATGTGAACCTTGATTTAATTTGTGAACAGTGTGGACAATTTTATATTAACATTCTAATCTGGTGAAAAACAAACATTTATTTATTTACTTATTTATTACTTTTTATAACATTTTAGTTTGTATCATTATAGTTTATTTGTAATTTAAAATAAATAAATAAAAAAAGCGTGGGAGAACGTTTTGATTAATTTCATCATTTCATTTTTAGTTTAGTTCTAATTTTTCCAAAAACAAAAACAACAAAAACATGTTTTTTTTAGTTTATGTTAACATTTAGTTTTTATTAGTTTTTAATTTTTTTAAATTTATTTTAGTTCCAATTTTGCCACCCCCCCCTTCCCTTCCCTTTTTTTTTTTGCTTTAGTTTATAGCACTCAGACCTGGCTTACTGTGCTAATTGAGTTCAGCACAGATGTGTTTTTGCACAATTGCACGATTTGCATAATTCCTTTAGGAACTACCCGTTACTACCCGTGCAAATAAACAACACTATCAGTAGGTGGTATTCAATTTTAGTAAATCCACCCCATTATTATATCTTCCTGTTCATGCCCATAACTGCAAATGCACTATTTACTTAGTAGTGAGTTCAAATGAAGGAAATACTACTCCAGTTACCAATATCTAATTATTTATCAGTGTTTGTGTATAGTACGTCTCTTTATTTTGTTTTATGTTCCATTTCACCTGATCAATGAATGTAGTGATTGTGTTGAATTAGCGTTAGCTCATGCAGTGAACTTTCAGCGTCTCCTGTGTAAACATGCATAATTAGATGCAGGCTTAGGCAAAAGCCATAACTGCCAGAACTGCAGCTGGCAAAAAGAGCGAGCAAAAGAGAGAGAGAGAGAGAGAGAGAGACAGACAGAGCGAGAGACGGAGAAAGGGACCGAAATTGTGTGTTGACAGGCGGGGATGTTGGTGGGGGGGTGAGAGAAACAGAGGACAGTGACTAAAAGCCAATTAATTAGCGAGAGCGGTGATGTGTGTCAGCTGCCTGTTGACATCAGCCCAGATCTCTGTTCACAGCTCTGCTAATGCCCTCCTCTCTCCCTTTCGCTTCTCAACATCTCCCTCCATTTCTCTTCCGCTCATTCACATCTCAGCTCTTTGCTTTAGAACTCTCACACTTGTCGTGATTGTTTACACAAAAACACAGAGAAAGACACTGATGTGTAGCCTTGCACAGCTACATACAACCCTGCTCAAACAAACCAACACACAAATACTCGCAAAATCGTTCCACCTGGTACACAGATCTTTCACAGCAAACCATGCTTCGTATCAATCTTATTTTTAATTATTATGGTTTACAAATCTGTCATAAGTTATCTTTAAAAATAATTGCATATCATGAAATAATCAAACAGATCCTTAGTAATCATCATACCACAAGGCTGTTGAATGCTTGATTCTGATTGGTTGATGAACATTCTAAGATGTGCTATTATTGTTACACTTTCTTTCAATAGTTCACTTTAGACATAGAATGTAAACATAGATCACCATTCAGCCACTCCAGGCACGTCAACGCAACGGTCAACATGTCATTACTTACTCACACTAAAATTAATGGCATTTCCAAAATGCCACACTATGCACAGCCACTGGTTGTTAAACCGCAGAGATTTAAATTCCAGAAGGAATGGGTAAAATATTTTGCAGGTGAGAGTGCGTTGGTTTGTGTTTTATATGTATTAACTTCTTGTATTGACAACTTTGTCTTGTTGTATCGTGGTAGTTGAGCAAGATCATCTGCTTAAGTCCACTGCAGAGATAGATATTCATACATGCGTATATAATTACGGTTACAGATGAACAGTCAACTTGCTTTTGAGTGTTCACGGCCCGGCTTTGACAGTTCCATTATGGTGTACATATAGAGGCCTATAGAAACAGCCACTAATGAGGCATCTATGTATATGTGATGCGATCTGGGAAAACCTGTCGGATGTCGCACTGGGATGTTTTCAGGAAATTCGAAAAATAGGTCAAATGTCTTTTTTTTTTGTCAAAATAAGGAATTCATTCAATTATTATTGTATAACATCTTCTCTATCATCTCTGAAAATATCTTGGCAAAATTCACTTGTTTAGTGCAGAAAAATAGCGATTTATTGAAGCAAGTAAGACTGTGTCTTTCTCTTATGTTAAGAACGTGCTGTGGAGGTGCTTTCTCTTTAACCTATCAAAATAAACCACGTAACAAATATAATAAAGGTGTATCAATGCACATTTCCTGTATAAACTACGGCACTCAAAGTTGTTTTAATTAATTATTTTTTTAATATCGTGAGATGGCAGAGCACGAGAGAACAACGCAGTCTGAAGCTGCTCATTTAAACGATCTTGCTCATCTCAGTCTGCTCCATCTTGGTGATGTCAGTGCCCTAAACAATGTTATAGTAGACTATTTGACATCCCGAGATGAAGGATCAGATGATGAAGTTACTAAAGAGGAGGAGTCCGGTGACAGTCTGTTATATGCACAGGTGCACTGCGCTCGCTTTTCTAAATGTAAACTACAAGGTACACTATTCATGCTATCTAAACGTATAAGGGGTGATCAAAAGTTCAGAGACTATGCCCATCATGATAAACAACGGAAAACTGTCTTCTTCAGGGTAACGTTAATCTGTTTGTGTAATGATGCAGTATAGCACTCCTGACAGACAGCGATCGTTGAGTAGAAGTGAAAGTGAAACCCGTCTCAAAAATTCCATTCCGGAAAATCATAGCTATCAGCCAATTTCAGACAGACATAACTTCTGTTACGTTCAAGCTATGGACAAAATTTTAAAAAAAAGTTTCGGAAAGGGCTTCAACCCAGCTTTCATATGGTATCAAAACCTAAAAAAGTTTTCCTAGATCGCATCACATACAGTATATGTCTATGACTTTAGACATTCTACCAACTGTAAGTAACTTTGAATCTACATGTCAACTAACTGTCATTGATATTAGTAGACTGGTAGGTTATGGCAAAGACTATAGAA
>SCHK01413757.1:0-10989 GCA_004124795.1 Poropuntius huangchuchieni | reverse complement strand
CATCTAACAGTACAGTATTATAATGAGTAGACAAAAGTAATAATTCAATAAAACACTAGCTAAATATTTTCCAAATAATATTTCTCACATCCACAATATTCATTTTTTACAAAACAGCTGTCAACTGGGCTGTCAATTAGGCGGTACCCTATCAAAAGGTACACCTTTGATCCTTTTGCATATTAGTATCTTAAAGGTACAAATCAGTACCTAAAGTGTACATATTAGTACCTTTTGAATCCCGCTCCAGTGACACCTTTTGATATATTCATTTGGTCATTATAAAGGAAAATATAAAGTTGCCTTTAAAATTTTAGGACACTGGGCCAATAGTGTCTTCAAAAAAAAAAATTTAAATAAAAAAATAAACCCTTCTAGAAACCGTGTTTATAACAGTGTAAATCAAAATAGAATTTCATGCTACAAACGGATCTATAGCTAACAGCTTTCTAAGGATTACCATGGTTTTTACATAACTCATGTGACCCATAAGGTTAATTTATGCCACATTCCAGCGCTGCACGTCAGTGTTTTTTTTTTTTTTCAGCAGTCACCAAGTTTCAATGCACAAGTGCTGCCATCACGTGGTGAGCAGAAGTAATCAATCAGTTCGTCTTGTGTTGTGATATGGTTGCCCTCAACTGAAGCGATTTACCTCTTTACCCCTGCCATCTGTCAGTTGAGGACTCTTTTCTCCAGACAATCTGTGCTCAAGCTGTGAATTAACTATGGATGTCATTTTCGGCAGCAAACCGCCACACGGCAGCTGCCGTCAGTGCTGACAAATTTACTGTTAGTGAGTGTTTTCTGCAGATGCTAAAGCGCATAAAAACGGTGCAAGCAAGCACACACATAGCATATGACCAAACTAAAAAAGTAATTAAAGGGGTAAAATATTAACAGTAACATTAAAAAGAGCCACAAAACTAAAATAGTGAGTCAATAAAAAATGTACTTGCGTAAAAGAACACATCTGATACAAAAAGCATGATTACAGTACATAGTTATATAATATTATATTATATTATATACAGTACACAGGATGTAATATAATGACTGAAGGTCTCTGATATGCGGAAGGATAGTTAAGGCACTGAACCCCATGATGCTCAAATGTGACTAAAACGGTAATGTACTTTAGATAAATGAGTAATTTAGCAAATGACAAGTAAAAAAAAAGAAAAATGCATTAGTATTGCAATGCATTTTGAATGGTAATGGAAAGTTTGAATGGGTTGGAGATTCTCAAAGGAGAAAATAAATCTTTCTGCATCCTGAGATACTGTAATAATGCCACTAGAGGGCAGTGCTACATTTTGTTTGAATTTTCCAACATATACATTTTACATCACTTTCCACAAATAAGCTACTGCCTTCTTACAGTCTATGGGTACAACATGGGGCCTGGCGTTTATTTATTTACCAAATGATCAGTTACATTCGATATATGTCCAAATGTAGTTTGATTGAACATAATTAAATTAGATTAAATCACAGATTAAATATACAAACTGTATTTATAAATATTACATTTGAAAAATTACAGTAATATGGCTGTAACATGAACATTTAATGTGACTTGAGATGTCAGTATTTTTTTAAGAGTTCTTACCATGTCAGTTCAACACATTAATCGTGTTTATATAAAGTGGCAATTATGTGAAACACCACATGAGTTAGCAAGACTATGGATAATGTGTATCAGTGTCGTACGTTACAGCGCTCGGGCACAAGTAACAAAAATGATACAGGAGACAAATTACAGTAGTTCTCCAGAACACTTATGAAAAGGTGTTCAACCAATGTAAACCTCATCACTTAAAATAGGCCCATATTGTATACTATCTGATTTTAGGGATTATGTAGAAGTGTACAAAAAAGTATGACAAAAAAATGCAGTGTAATAATACACATACACCAATCTGGCAACCCAGTGTTTTCACTTTCACCAAATCGTGACTACGGAAGCCCGTGCGCACGTTTTTCAGACGCAAAAAAATGCAATTGGAAATGTAGCTCACCGGGGTAATGTAAGGACATCTATAGGGTCAGCATGTGACGTCACGCGGTCGTATAGTTTTCACTGTAGATTCAGACACATAGATGTATATGACCTGCAGGTTTGGGCCTAGTTCACGGTGCGGGCAAACTTACATGGATTATTCGAGCATACAGTGAGTATTTCATGCTTCCCACGTTTAAAAAAAAAACTGTATTGCTAAACAATTCTAATCAAGAATCGCCCACTACCCTCATTGACGTTGCCAGGGGTTTGTTTTAGATGTAGGGCTGTTGAATTTTAATGAAACACGCGAGAAATAATAAAAAGCAAACGCGCCACACATAACTAAGCTAATCCTTTCGAAACGCAATAAAATTCTCCAACACTGAACGCTGATTCAATATTAGCCAACGTTATTTGTTGTTCCCGTTAACGTCGTCTCGCGCTGTACAGTTCTGAGTTCATGGCGTTCTCTGCGCGCTCTATATTGGGGATCTGTCTGGCCAGACGTAGAGGCATGGCCTACTTTTTGCGCACGTATGGAAACGAGGCGGTGGCTCTTTTCGCTGTTGCTGTGCCAGCCTATGCGCAAATACATCTCGACGCTGGATAGGTCTCCTGGCATTGAGGCTGCGCCTGTGATGATCATGCGATTGAGTGACGATGGGGAGTCATGTCTAGTCTATGCATGATCAGTGGCTCTGCGCTCCGCATCCCGCTGGAAAAAGAGTTCGCGCTCGATGGCTCTGCGATCGACTCCGCGCCTATGCCCACAATGAATGGCTGTTTCCAGCGCGAGACAGACGAGGCGAGAGAGTGAAGGAGAGCGAGCGCGTCGGACTCCATTGAAACACTTTGAAACGGCCTCCAGCTAAGGGGTGAGTATCCCGCCTTTGAATCCGCGCGGCGGCGTGACACGCGAGGACGGCGCGCGAGCGGCTGTCCTGGCATTTTGGCCGAAATCCGGTGGCTTTGAGATGTTTGGGGGGCATTGTTTTGGGGAAGGTGTGCGGTGGGGGATGGGCACAGACTAATGGTACCAACAAAAAGTTTAACCACTTCACCGACCTCACTGACATGGCTGAACGCGCGTGCTGGCAGATGTTCCGGAGTCAGATCTGGCTAATTTAAAACCTCGATTTCCGGGATTTTTTTAATCTGTCAGCCAAACGGCTTATATTTATGCTTTTGATTTGAAGACGGCACTTTGAGCGTGATCGATGTTGTTGTGACGAGGAGTAGTTCAATCATTTTCTTATTGGCGGAGTCTGGCTGACCCCCCCTGCTGTCAGCGCTGGTTCAGTCTGGCTCGCCCCCAGTTCGTGCATTTGTCCCGGGATGACCTGTTGATGTCTGTGAAATAAGATAAGGTGGGGTATCTGAACTAGCGCGAAATCGCCATGGAACATTAACTTTGAAATCCCGCGGACTGAAAAGTATGCACTTGGGTGTTTTTGGGATGCTAATACCGGCTGCTCATTGAATCGTTGGAGATTCTTGAGTGTTGCCGTTGTAACGGAGTGGCGTGGAGAACGGGGCGAACCCTCGTTTCGGCGGACCCGTCTAGGCCCGAGGATGTAGGCACGCTCGCTCTCTCTCGGTGCGGTGCATTGGCAAAGACGGGACAAGAACGGCAAACTTGCTCGTTTCGCGCGACGCGACGCACCGCTTCCCCCCGCTGCGTTTGTGCTCGCTCGCATGTAGGTGCTGCATTTCTCACAGAGTGGCTCATAGTGGGCGCTTTTGCCATCGTTCTTCACCCCCTTCACGGCCCGTGCCAGTGGAGAACTCCGGACAGACGGGCAGATTGACTGACACACGGTTAGCCTGCCGCCGACACAGCCTCATAACACCGCTGTACTGGCAGGTCTGGCGGCCAAAGGTTTGCTCTTTGTTTTTTTGTTGTTTTATATTCTACTTCACTGTTCTGCATTGTTGGATTAGTATTAGTTCATGTATCGGCGTATGTTCAGTGGCTGAGTCTGCACTTCCATCACACAGGTTTGGGATCACAATATTAGATAGGACTCTAAAGCTAAGATGTTTCTTTTTGCTTTGATGTGTATCAGTGGTTCTCAACTGGGGGCCCAGGGCCCACTAGTGGACTCTGTAAACTTCCTAAATGGCCTCAATCATGTCATATTTAAGTACTTTTTAACAATTGAAATGCTTAGCTGTTTAGAAGAACCTATATTGTAATATATGTGTAAATGTAATAAAAATAGTGTAGCGCATCATGTTACTCTAATGGCAAATCAGTGACTTCACATGTACTGCCGAATTGTCACTCAGACAGGTTTTTTTTTTTTGTAGTCCAGCAACTTGGGTGAAAAATTCTGACTTTATTTTTCCTCTCTCAAAAATCATACATAAAATATCTGTCGAGGCAATTTTTTCACTCTGCATACATGTTTGCCTATCCTTCTTTTCAGAAAAGTTTTAAGCTAGTTAAGCAGAGAAGTTCTTTAGCACCAAAAAAAAAAAGATTAATTAATTTATTATTTCTTTCCTTAAAGAAGGCACAATGTGGTAATCTTTAAATCACCAAATGTGTAAATCTTTAGATGAATTACCATGAATTATTGAATTATTTTTATATATTGACAGCAACAGTTTATTTTAATAAAAGGGTTATAAGCACCTTTGACTATGAATATGGGTGACCCTGGAAGTTACAAGGATTGAGACTTTCAGGGTGAGTTCAGGTAAACCAGGCCACTTTTTGATATTGACTGTGTAAAAACGGCCCAGTTGGCATGAATTAAAAAAATAGTTAAAGGAATAGTTCACTCAAAAATGAAAATGGTCAAGTTTGACAAAAGAAGATATTGTGAAGAATGTAACCAGAAAGTTGATGGTAGCCAATGACTTCTATAGTATACTGTGGGATTCATTGGGGACTAAAAACTCATTCAGGCTTGGAACAAGTGGAGAGTGAATGACAGAATTTTCATTTTTGGGTCAACTATCCCTTTAGAGTAAACAATTTGTCATTGACAATATTATGCTTGCAATTTCAGGAGTATACCTGATTTTTCATTTATAAAATAAGATTGATGTTATGAGATTAAGTTTTTCTGTGGTTTTACAAGTACACGTGATAGATGCTCCAACCTCACTGGTTATTGTGTGTTGACTGTTTGAAAGTCTTGGCTTGTGAATAGAGTCTTTAAAAGTTTACGGTGATAACCATAGCTAAGGTGTCCCTCTCCTCCCCCACCCCGAGGGAAAGCTTCTTAAATAAACCCTGGGCCTCTCAGTGTGTATGTGTGCCACTGCTCTCTGGCCAACTGTAAACAAGCCGTTTTGTCTGATGTCTATGGCTTGTGTGTGTGTGTGCATGCAAGGGAGGGGGAGCGAGCCTGAAGTCAGACAAAGAGGGTGCTTCTTTTACCACGAACGTCCTGTTAGTTCTGTGTGATCAGATCAGATTCAGTGATTTTTAATGTGATGGCTTGTGTGGGAAACATGTGTGCCCAGATGTTCTGCCTAACGCGGTCTAATCTTAATGTGTGAAGTATATCACATCACAGTGTTATGCTGTCGTGTTGGTTTAGCTGACATGATTTGAGGGCTGTTTTTACTTCACTGAAAGATTGCTAAACAATAAGCCATGATTTTTGCGCTGACGGCAAAATGTCAATCTGTGCCTTCGCAAAAAGTTCTGCCACTCATTCTGCTGATTCGCCAGAAATCCTCCCCCAACTAATATGAGCGTATTTGTTGCCTAAAAAGGAGGAATTGTCAGCACCGCAGTTTTAAACTCTAGTAAAGTTTTGGACAGCCCGTTTTATAGTAGAAAGCACAGGGTAACCGTTTCTAATGAATTTCCCCGGCAGCACGGCTGTGAGCTGTAATGATGGCTTTGCTCATGGTGTCACATTTAGCAGTAATAAGACTGACTGCAGTGTCAGTCAAAGCCCATTGTTTTCCACCCTCTTCCTCAACTATGACCTCAATCACTGGTTTAGTATCTCTCTGGCGCTCTCCCCCTCTCTCCCTCCCTGCTGTAGTACTGTAAAGAGTGCCATTTTATCTCTGTCTCAGCTGAATCACCATCTCATTCAGATTAGCAGTCACATCCCGCTCACAGGATTTTAGAGCCGGCTCGCCAACCCCCCTATTATTTTTCGTAGTTTGTATGTTCTAGGCCGCTCTGTGAAAGGTGCCCACAGGCTCGTCCCTGGGGTCTTATACATTTCAACTTTTAATGTAACAGTCTGTTGCCGGTAGCCATTTGTGTCTTTGCAATAAATTGTGTCGGATTCAGTGGATTTAACTGCTTTAAAAGCAAATGATGGTTGCAATGAGTCTTCAGGGATGAACTACTGTGCTGCTGAGAGTATGCTGCTGACAAAGATCTCTTTCTTTCTCTTCCATCTGTCTTTCCCTCCTTCTCTTCCTCCGGTGCCGCTCAGATTTCTCTGGTGGTGCTGGCCATAGCGCCATGGCTCAGACCCTTCAGATGGCGATCCCAAACTTCGGCAACAATGTCCTGGAGTGTTTGAACGAGCAGCGGCTGCAGGGGCTGTACTGCGACGTGTCCGTGGTGGTGAAAGGCCACACCTTTAAAGCCCACCGCGCCGTGCTGGCGGCCAGCAGCTCCTACTTCCGTGACCTTTTCAACAGCAGTGCGGGCAGCAAAACCCCTACGGTGGTGGAGTTGCCCCCGGCCGTGCAGCCGCAGAGCTTTCAGCAGATCCTGGCCTTCTGCTACACCGGCCGCCTCAGCATGAACGTCGGAGACCAGTTTCTGCTCATGTACACGGCCGGCTTCCTCCAGATCCAGCAGATTATGGAAAAGGGCACGGAGTTCTTCTTGAAGGTCAGCTCGCCCAGCTGCGACTCACAGGGCCTCCATACTGAAGAAACCCCTCCGTCGGAGCCTCAGAGCCCTGTTACCCAGACGGCGGTGGGTGCTGCGGCGAACGGCGGAGGCGGGGTGGTCGCTACAGCGGCCAGTCGACCCGCTTCCTGCTTGACCCCGTTGCCCCTCGTCTCTCGGGTGAAGACAGAGCAGCCGGAGGCCTCGCCATATTCGGTGGTTTGCACGCCAGTGGCCAAGCGGCTTTGGGAAGGAGGCAATCGGGAAGGTGGAGGTGGCTCGGGGGCAGCCGGCGGAGGTGGGATGAGGAAGGCGGCTCGCTTTTCCCAAGAAATGGCACGTGGAAGCGCCATTCAGCAGCAAGGTAGCATGGGACTTGGTATGGGTCTTGGAATGGGCACAGGGGGTCACGGTGGAGGCGGAAGCACCAATGGCAATGGCACAAGCAGTGCTACCCCTGAAGGCACCAGCCCCGGTACTTTGAGTGCCTACGCCAGTGATTCGCCCATCTCTTACCATGATGATGAGGAAGAGGAGGAGGCGGTGGATGACGGCACTGAAGAGCAGTACAGGCAGATCTGCAACATGTACACCATGTACAGCATGCTCAACGTGGGTGCTACAGGTGAGTCCACAGCACTGCTGCATGCGATGAAATGCCTGAAATCATTTACTCAACCTCATGTTGTTCTAAGCTTGTATGACTTCTTTATCTTCAAGTGGAAAAGAGCTGGTGAAATTTTAACAATGTGCTTGTTGACTTTTCCATGCGATTACAATGAATGCGGACTGGAGCTTTTAAACTTCAGAAAAGATGCAAATGCACCATAAAAGTTGTCCATATGACTCATGAACTATAATTCAAGTTTTCAGAAACCATGCAATAGCTTTTTGCGAGAAATTGATTGAAATTTTCGATTAAATGACGACATAATTTTACTCTATATATTTTTAGATGCATGTTACTTATTTTGAACAATTCGTCCACGCATATGTTTCGTTATTTATTTGACCTTGCAATTTTTATTCAAATTGTCATAATTCTCGTTCTTTGAGGAAAACGAAAACTTCTCTCTGGTGACATATCTCAAAATTCAATCAACTACCTCTAGAGGGAAAGTCTCCGAACCTACTACATATCGATAATTTCTTACACTAGAATTCATGTCACGATACAGATGAAATGTCTGGTGCTACTAGTTATTATTTAGTTACTTTTCCTTAACAGTTGTGATCAGTGAGTCAGTCCAGTTCAGTAATTCAAACCGGTTTTGTGAACTGGATCAACAGATTCCTTAAAAAGAGTGATTAATTTACAAATAAAACATTACTGCTACACCCATCAACTTCAACCATTTTCGATGAATAAAGACACAAAAAGCCAGCTCCACTCCCTATTCATAATTGCATTGCAGATAAACTACCACAAAAATGTCTTGTCTGATTCCACTGAAGAAAACAGAAATCATACAGGTTTGATGAACTTTCATTTTTAAGTTTTAAATTAGCACTTCCTAAACTGGCTCTTCCTTTGATCCTCTGTGTGTTGTAATGTATACAGCCTCTTGCTTTTTTGGTTCCCATTTTAACAAGTTAACTATTGTCTACTTTCTTTTGTGCTTCTTAAATAGGAATATCATCATAGCTAAATTCACACTTTTTTGTTAAATGCTTGAACTGTTTGGTGCTCATGAATATTTTATCACAAGTTCTTCTTATCTTCTCTCAGACGGCATGAAAAGCGAATGTGTTCTGATGCCTTTGGATTTCACAGGTCTTTTATTAGTCTTGGTCCCAAGAGCTCTGTATTATCTGTCTGTTTTTGAGAGTCAAAAGATTTGAGTACCGGTTTAATCTTCATGGCTGTCTAGACTGCGTGCGCGGAGATCACGTTTTTGTCTTCATGCTTTCTCTACTCTTCATAAACTTCGTTCTCTTTCTCAGCAGGTGAACGTGTGGAGGCCTTGCCGGACCACTCAGAGACGCGGCCCAGGATGCGTGGCAGACAGGATCTTGCCTCTCTCCCCGCCGAGCTCATCGCTCAGATCGGCAACCGCTGTCACCCTAAACTTTATGAAGAAGGTGACCCTGCAGAGAAACTGGAGCTAGTTTCAGGTCTGAGTCTAATCACTGCACCCGTTCATTAACAAAACGCAACAGATGAACCAAACTATTTTGAGTCAAAGGTGTATTGTAGTGGAATAAACCATTCTTTTGTTGTTCAAACCATCGCCATATCATCCTGTATGGATTTCTGGAAAACATCTGCTGAGAAAACAATGTTAAAGTTAATCTATAGAAGAGTCAAATAGGGAGGATAACCGGCATCATACAACTGAGTCATATCCTATAGCCCATGAAAAGCAAATGATCTCGTGTGGTGATTGATAGGTCAACTGTGTTTGGAGAAGCCGTGTTTTGGTATTGTGGTGAAGAACAGGTTTTGTTGAGTGACTGTAGGGTAGTGGAGGCTTTTGTGAGCTATAAAGCATGGCCTTAAGTGACTCTGAGCTGTCTGACTGGATCTGTTCAGTACACATAACAGAGGAATTCCGCTAATCGCTGGAACTTTATTTAAACAGCAGTCGCATATATAAACATGCAGCTCAAAGTGCTTTACAAATACGATAAAAGCAAGCGTTCGAACAAGACCAGACATGAAGCAATATAAAGTGGAAAATGAAATGAGGAATTGAAACAGACGAGAAGACTAACGATAAAAGGTCTTTGGAAAAAAAAATTGTCATCAGAAAGTCATTAAAAGATGAACAAATACAAAGCGCTGGAGGAGTGCAAAAAGCAAAAATGGAAATGAGACAAAAATGTTTAATTAAGAGCAAGAAAATAAGCTTTTGAATTAGTTTTAGTAAACCCCCTTCCCCCCCACGCATGGCGCTAGGATTTGTTTTTTGAATTCTAATAATGACCAGTGTCTGTTTTGACTTATTTTCCATCACAGGAATAAATGACATTTTAAATTGTTAAATAAAAAAAAGTTATTTTAAATAAGTTTTCACAATAGTACTGTTTTTACTGTATTGTCCTGTAGAGTCATTGTGAGTGTTGATGAAATCTTCCCTATTTAAAACTGAATTTGTTAGTCTAATTTTCTTTTTATATTCTGTATTTTAAAAAAGTTGCATTTAATGAATCTCTGCAGTGAGCACAACACTGCATGAGTGATCACACAGATGGATGCAGCAGAACAACAACCATATTTAATGAAGGCATAGGTGTAGAAAAGCTACATAAATAGAAAAACAGTTGTTAATACAACAGTCAGCTCTCAAACTTCACAAGTCACCGTTAGCGGTAACACACATGAATGATCTTTAGCAGTAATAAGGAAAGCTGGATTTCTTTCTGAGCTTCGTGTGATTAGTATTCATTCATTTAGCATTCATTTTTGGGACTTCTATGCATTCATGCAAATCGATGAGTCATGAGGCATTTGTCAGTCTTTCAATATGTATCTGCTTATATATCTTGAGGACATGAATATGAATGAAGTTTCACACCTTTTTAAGTGAGATTCACGTATATTGTCGACAGGCACCAGTGTGTACATCTCACGAGCTCAGCTGATGAACTGTCACGTCAGTGCGGGGACCAGACACAAAGTCCTTCTGAGGAGGCTGCTGGCTGCTTTCTTCGACAGGTGAGTCTGGGAAACGTTAAAGACATAAAGAGATGAAAGTGAAATTGTATGACATCTAACTTTCTGTTTCCGTATGACATACAGGAGTACTCTGGCAAACAGCTGTGGAACCGGCATCCGTTCCTCCACCAATGACCCCAGCCGTAAGCCGCTGGACAGCCGAGTGTTGCACGCAGTCAAGTGTGAGTTCCTGCTCTTTTATATTATTTCACCCAAAAGTGAAAATTCTGTCATCGTTTACTCAGCCTGATGATTTCTTTCTTTTGTTGAACACAGAAGATTTTTTTTGAAGAATGTTGATAGCCAGACAGCTGCTGCTAGCTGTTTACTTCCATGGTATTGTTTTTATACAATAGAAGTCAGTGGACAGTAGCAACTGTTCTTCTTCTGTGTTCAACAGAAGAAAAAACTCATACAGATTTCAAACAACTTGAGGATGAGCATTGCAATTTTCGTGTGCTGATGTTGTATTAAAGGAACACTCCACTTTTTTTGGAAATAGGC
>SCHK01413745.1:341-18443 GCA_004124795.1 Poropuntius huangchuchieni | reverse complement strand
TTTTTATTTTAACTATAATAATTTAATTTAAATTACAAAAGCAAAAAATGAGAATCACTGATATATTAAAAAACTCTTCAAAAATATAGAAATTATTTTGTTGAGCTACAGCATATGTAAACATGGACAATGCCTTTTCTAGTAACAGATAACAGGTCAGTATATTCACTTTTCACAATCAGCTAACACAAAACTAATCAAATGCCTGCTTATCAAGTGAGATATCTTACAGATATCTTAGTGAATTACTGTGAGACATTTTCTTATTCTCATTTACAGATAGCAGAGGAGCAGACAGGATCAGATGCAGCTCAGAACCCTTAATAGCACAGAGCGGCACATGATCCCTAGAACGAAGAACATGAATGACTCCATTAACAGAGGAACATCTGCACGCACCAATAAAACGAAGAGATGAGGAGGAGGGGGTCTCTGTATTGTTGTGCTCCACAGCCCAGACAAGGGAGGCTGGCAGAATGTCTATTTCACAGAGAACAGAAACCTGCCCTGTATTGACATAAAGGAGACTGGAGAGTTTTCCCAGCAAATTGAAATTCAATTCTAATCTGGCTCTGAATTATTTGCTTTGCGCTGTATTGTAAGAGAACAGGCAGCTTCTGGGGTTTGGCTGAGGGGTGGGAAACGATGCCAAAGCATGTGCTCAGCTCAACACATTTCACATGATTTTTGAGCAAAGCCAGAGCAATGCTAATATCACATACATTCTGTCAAAAATACCCAAAGTCTTGCATAAGAAGTCAGCTTACTTGCACATGTGAAATGATTCTATTTGATATTAAAAATACTTTATAATAAGTTCCCATGTTCAGCTAACATTTAAGAGTGATGTGGAAATTGGTAGACAGGTTGGACTTGCTGTCTGTAATAGAGAGGCTTAACTATGAGTCTTGACTTAAGCTTATAATTCCACAGTGAGAAAAGTGAAAGCTGGGATGGAGGACGACTGCTGGAAAAATTGTTGAAATAGTGAAGAAAGAAGGTGAAAGAGGCTAATTTTAAGATAGTCGTTACTTGTTACCTCATTTGCATTTATGTACATTTAAATAGGGGCACAGGGATGACACATTCATCCATTAATGTTGTCGTCTCATAAATATTTATCAATAACTGATAACGAGACAATATTAAAATTCAAACAATATGAAAATCATGGTATGATGGCAAAGGTAACCTACTGTAAATGCAAAAATAGGGAAAATAAGAATTTCTAATTAAATATCCAAAATCATCATATCATTAATAATTATTAACCAATAACTAGATGATATTAAAATACTATAATATTCAAATAAGTCATTTAAATTGTTACATGTGGATTTAGGTATAATGACATTATGATATGTAATTGAAATTTAACAGTTTATTAAATTAGTGTTTTAATTATTAACTGTGAGCAAGCATTAGATGACGGCAAAGATCATTTAAATGTAAAAATAGAGAAAATAAGAACTTATAAATATCTAAAATCATCATATAATTCATATTTAATAATAACCAATAACTGGTCTATATTAAAATGAGTTATTTAAAGTGCTACAACTGGATTTAGGCATCACAACATTATAATGTACAGTATGGATATTCATTCTGAGATCTGTTAAAGATTACATTAACATAGTGTTGTGATTAGCTGTAAGTGAGTGTTAAGTGACAGCAAAGGTAAAAACTGGGAAAATACAAATGCCCATGGTAAATATCTAAAATCATCATTTCATTAGATATTTTTCAATAACTGATAACTGGATAGTATTGAAATATTATTAAAATATTAAAACCAATCATTAATAATGCTAGTGTATTTAGGCATCTCATCCGAAAAATGTAAAATATTTATTTTGAGATTAAAAAAGGTGAACGTAAATATAGGGAAAATAAGACAATAACCTGGACCTCTATTAACTAATATGATGCAATATCTGGAAGTCTTTGAAACTAAATCGGGGTAAATGATGACATAATTGTTCGATATAGTTTATATCAATATTCATGGCCCTATTAATCATGCATGTTGAACGAACAGATCACACAGTTGATCGTCTGGTCAAGGTTACACGAACACATATGTCAGCCGTGCAAGCATAGACTGTGATCTTTCGCTCCTCTTTGCCCCTACAACCCGACAAGTCATGCTTAATCGACATCGTAATGTCAGAGAGCTTTCCGGTGTGCAGACAGACCACCAAACACGGTGACTCCACACAAGCCCCCATCCACCATCGTACTCTCTAACTACCACCTCCGTTCACCCCGATTCTGCCCCGTGGCTCCATCAGATACCGTTCAGCCGTGACCAAGCAGCTCGTCAAAAGCGAGCCCTCCTCCCCCTTCATCCACGGCCCAACCAGGGATGACAGGGCGGCTGACATATGTTGGTTTAGCCTCTCTCTCCTGGAGTGACATTTTGCCCAAGAGGCTGAGATAAAACAGATCAGCTCCAGTGGGCCGCAGCAAAGCTCCACTATCACACTCTGTTGCGGTGATGGAGGCCTGGCATTTTGGCCGCATTGATCAATGACACAGCAAGTAAAACAAAAAAGGATAAAAATGCATTGTGATATTTTGGCAGGTTAGAAAGGGATGAAGGGAAGAAAAGGAGGTGAAGAGAGATGAGGCGGCGGCAGAAGATGAGAGAAAAGGAGGCAGGGGTGGGGATGCGCGCTGTCTCTTTTCTATTTAAAGAGAGAAATGTAAAGGCGGCGGATAGATTGAGACTGACGTTGAACGGTGGGAAGACAAAGGCAGAGTGGATAGATGGGTAGAGGATGGACTCATCTCTATCTTTTTCTCTCCATGGACGACGGCCACTATGATTGACAACCTAATTCTGAGGGAGCGTGGTGACACCTTTAATAACATGAAATGGTGTGTGAGTGTGTGTCTGTGTGGAAGTGTGACACTGTCTCAGACTCCAGCCTCTACCTGTTAGCTGGATTATTACATCGTCAGCTTGGGGAATTCAGAGTCCTCTCTCCACCACACTCCACTCGTGCTCTAGCTGTCGATCTCTTAACAAAAGTTTGCTGTACCTATAGCGAACGTGCTGAAAATATAGAACAATTTGTAAATGTTCTAAAAACGGCCTGTCCTTTTATGTACAAATCAGGTTTGGGCACAATTTCTGAAATTTAATGCCTATTGTTCAGTTCATGAGTTGAAATTTGATTTGAAATGGCAACGTCCCAAAGCGAAGCCAGGTCTGACATTGAAACAGAAGAATTAGAATTGGAATGACAGGAAGAGGTATTGACTAAATTGAAATTTCAAAAAAAGAGATATTCAACACAGTCACACAACAGAGGAATTTCATTAGACATCCAACACATCAAGAAACTGACAAACAGGAATAAAAATAATAAATCTGCATCATTTTTTAAATATAGCTACAATATACGAATGTAATTTTACACAATCATACATGCAATATACAATAATACTGTATATGTAATTTGCAATGGAACTTGCATTAAATAAACATACATTCTAATTATATGGTATATAATTAAAATGTATGTTTATTTAATGCGAGTTCCATTGCAAATTGCATATGCAGTATTATTTCATAATGAAATTGCACATGATGACAATTAAATGTATTATTAAAAACAACACAACATTTACATGTATAACATTTCATATTAATTGTTCTTCCATACAATTTGGCATTCCGTTTGCCAGCTCAATTCAAATTCAGTTCACATTTAGGAATTCAATTGGTATTCCTCACTTCTGAATGGCACACAACCCTGGTCCAAATGATTGATTTAGTGTCTCTGAACTCTGTACTTTCTTCTTAAAACTTTTACTAAATTCCCTCATATGCTTCTATGATCTAGGTGATCTGGAGGTCGAATGAGAGATAATTAACTGGGGAATGAGAGCAAACCCTGAAGATGAGCCTGAAACTCATAATATAACATGACTCATTACACAGGTCTAGCAGCCAAACGACAACAATGCTGCCAAATATCCTAAAGTTTAGCTGTCCATGCACAGACCTAAGGTGTTACTCTGGAGCGTTGCTTAAGGTCACAGCTAGGCAGGCATTTCCTCCAGGAACGGGCTGAATCAGCAGGAGGCGAGAGGTGAGTCTCAGCTGCTCAGCATCGCTCAGGTCAGACTGCCTGGATATACACACACCTGATGCACTGAGTCATTAGTCCATTAAAATGCTTAGAAAGCTGTGATTCACACATACCACACTCTCACAGTCAGATATGCCTCCCAAACAATGAAAACATATCCAGAACCTTATGACTTCGGTCACATAATAGGACCATGTTAGATTAAATCAGTTCAGCACACACTCCATTAATTTTCAAGCGTTCGGAGAGGAACTTCTAGATACCTTGAGAGAGGGCGTATAACAGGGAAATAAACATCAAATCATAATTGAAAAATATCAGACAGTGAACTATTGAAATTGCTTATAAATACACAGTGTGCATTGGCAGCACAGTTCCATTAGAACCAAATTAATAGCAAACAGAACATGAAAAGTTAGACCAACATGAGGCAGCGAACTCATTATAAAAGCAACACCAATAATTTTGTGCTGAAAACTAAGGCATGGCATCAAGAAATCAAATATTTTTTGAAAAACAGGCTATACATTCAAGCTACAACATGCACCTACAGTATGTCAGAAAGAAACTTTTAGAGAGCAGGAAGGAGAAAGGGCAAATGTCAGATAGCAGATGTGTGTCTAGTGTGTATACATCTCAGCGGAGCCCTGGCTCTCCGATTCAAACAGTTTGAGGTTTCCTCATTAATCTCCTCTGGAGAGAAAACGAGCAGCATTAATCTCTGGCCTGGTGGGAGTCTACACACTACTGCCCACACAACTGACCTCAGAACAGCCCACACTGACCAACAGTCCATTCAATGCCAGCACAGACCCGGTCCATCAGTTTAGTTCATGCCCAGACAGTCAGTCAGAACTGATTCAGAGAAGAATATATGCTTTAATTTGCCAAAAATCTGCTGTTGCCAAGCTCATTTACAGCATATTCTACCTCAAGCAAATTCTGAGCCAAAGACACTGCAGCTACTGATGGATAATTAAAGGAATAGTTCATCTGAAGTTTGAACTTACTCACCATCGTGTTGTTCCAAACCTGCTTACTGCTTTTTCATGCATTACTAAACAATTGCCACAAAGCTCTTCATTAAATGTTTAAAAAAATGACAGAAAAAAAAAAAACATTAGGAATAAATATTATAAAAGAGGTCCATACAACTTGTGCTCTACTTTCCTAATCCTCTGAAGCATATGACAGGTTTGTATGATGCTTCAGTGTGTGAATATGCTCAAAATGCAGGCCAGTTTACCCATTACTTTTCAGATGTGTGAGAGGAAATTAAATTTAAGTCATTATTCAATGATAATTTTCTCCTCCAATGAGCTGACAATTTGAGAACCACTACATTCAGATTACTAAATTGGGCTGCTGAATTTATTAATTTCATTAGTGTAAAAATTGTTTTTTTAGACTGTTCTTTTAACAGATTGTAAACGTTTTCTTTTAACAAATTTGTTAGAAAGATTCATTCAGGAATTGTAGTTCAACTCACTGACTCTCGAGTTTCCAGCTCACTTGAGGGGAAGGTTTACAGGGAATACGGACTTAAATTTTCATCTGTTCCTCACACAAAGCAATCCTTTAGATTGAGAAGACTTGAAATAGAACAAGACATATGGGCTACGTTTATGGTGCCTCTTGGTTTTTTAACAGATGTGGTCACTATGAACTTTCCTAAAAGATATACATGAAGATTAACATCTCAAAATACTTTCTTTTTTTTTTAATAGAAGTCATCGTAAAGGTTTGGAATCACATGAGGCTGAGGTCATTTTTGGGTTAACTATTTCTTTTAAAAGACATAAAAGTCTCTTTATAAGCAAGGCAAGCTAAATGCCAACCGTCAAAGCATCCGACAGAATCAACCACATACCAATACATTTCACTGACACTGACATCCGGATGTATTTGAGTCAAGGAATGGAAAGTGCAAAGGCTAAATATTGTGATTTAGTTTGAAAGGATGCGCCATAGTATATGACGATATATAGATACACACACCTTTTCATCCACTCACTTATACATCCACTCATACACAACAACAAACATGAACTCTGTAGACAGAGAAGAAAACGCGACCCCCCCCCCCATATCTCCTCACCTCCTCCTCTCTTTCTACCCAAGACAAAACAAGCATTTCTGTTCAAACATTCTCCAAGCAGTAGAAGCAAGATGCATTCGCTTCCTCATAACTCTTTTACAGAAATGCCCTTGAAACGGGTAGAAAAGTAGAAGAAAACATTATTGAAATACTGAAAGAGGTGGAGTGATCTCAGCAATGCTACCATAGCAACTCAGTCTCACCTTGAACCACGGGAAGTAGAGGTAAACACGAAGAGCGATGAATTAAAATAGAAAAATTAAAGTCTTTTGTGCTACACGATTCCGTGTTCCAGGCTGCGTCAGTGTGCGATTTGGAGGGAAGCATAGTGAATGCGCTCACACTTTATTTTAAAGCTGTAAAACACAGCCCACAGTTTACCCCTCACTTCATCTCTAATCTTCACAAATCGCTCTCACATCACACTCATATTGCTCTTGCAAAAGTAATCGTAATTGATATATGATAAACATTTCATAGAATCAAAAGATTTGGTTTCAAGTGTCAAATAAGTACCGTAAGATATGCTTTAAAAGAATAAAACACACTGTATAAGACTAGAAAACAAACCTGTGATATTTCCACAGGTTCATGGAAACCAGATACAACTGATAACAATCTATCATTGTTCACAGTGTTTTTTGCTAAAAGATCTCAAGTAAATACCACTAGAAGTAACATACGTTGTTTTATACAAATGTTTCATAAAATTCTATTTATATAACATCGAGTGCCCCCTCCCCAAACCAGATATGCACCTGAAGACTTGCAACACACCTTGAACAGGGGTGTGAGGACACGGGTGCGAAAAACGGATGGTGACGCTTCTCACACTCTCATGTGAAAGCATGAGACTGCATGTGTGAGTCCCACTCCTGTGTGTGTTCACTCGGCAGGTGTAAAAGTGTGTTTGTACTGACGGAGCGTAAGTGGGCGAATGTGTCTAAACGGTGCGACATTGTGTGCCTATTAAAAAGCCAAAAGAATTTGACTACTTTTTTCCAAGTGTTACATAGAACACTTTATCATTTGTGGCAGGAAATAGAACAGTATGTTATATAACAGTATGTTGTAGGGTGTACTGTGTATAGGACACAATATTTTAAGCTCTCTGGACTTTTCCAAATAGAAATTTCTCCAGGAACCAATTGCATTTTGGTTTTATTGTATTTCTTGGTCTTTTAGGGACAAGAGAATTATGACAGGAAATAAGGGCAGGGTGTAAGTTGGGAGACAGTGCAGCAAATCTGTATCCAAATAGCAGTCCTTACACAGCAATAGAGTTTGGAGTCAGCATGTTGCTATGCGAACAACCTCATTCTCAAGGCAGCCTGAAATATACATATATTGAGTAAAATATTTCATTTTTAATTTAGATTAAATGATTTTTATCTATACTTGTTGGTTTCAAGTGAACTGTATTTATAATCTGTACTTCTCTCGACTAGACTCCTGCAATTTTTATTTATTTTTTGATTACCAATCAAACCGTCTCCCTGTGCCTCTCATGCTAAAAGCAGCATGAGTTATCAGAAATGAAATTAAAATATTTACTACTGAATTTATGATTGGTTACCAACCAGCTGCTGCCTACATAGCAATAATGACCATACTCTATTTTACAATATATTCTGCATGTCTCTCTCTTATTTTCCCATAACCAATTTCACCAACAATATGACCCTAATTTTCCACAATCAATATCCCAACCACATAAATGAAAAACACTTATCAAAGGCATCTCAGGGGCTATAATCACTATGCTCTGTATTGACAGCCTATAGGAGACATATGACACAGGTCATTTCCCACAAGACTGCGGTGTACCAGAGGTATTAGGTTTTTTTTTGTTGTTTTTTTTAAAAGGGAGTAGAAAATCTGCGCATAGGGATGAGAAGCCATTTGGACCGGTGCTTTAATAATGGATACTTCAGTTCAGGACTTCATTACTTTTTAAAAAGGCTGGGCAAATACTCACAATGTTGCTTGTCTTACATCTTTTCTCTCTGCACCTTGCAGCCTGAAAATCACACATTAAATTGAAACGTTTAAACAGATGGGCTAGAAATATTCTTACAACACTTTCGAGGAGACAAGCTCAATCTATCCTAGTATACCAGTCCCTGTATATGGGGCAATTCTATTAGCCAGGTAACCTTTCAAATGACAGGCATTCTGTGCGCTCTTTTGTAACATATAAAGACAAATCTGAACCTGAGTACAGAGGTGCAGACAGAGAGATGGAGTGTGACAGGGTGAATTCTGATTTAGAAAGATGGAAAATGATGAGGAGAACAGCTATATAAATAAGATATATTTTAAAGACAGGCCTCTGAATTTGAAAACTGCTATAAAACACTATAAAACCATCAAACAAGACCAGTTTAAACAGTTTGGGCAGACCAGGAAACCATCCAGTGGATGGATTAAGCAGTTTGTTTCAGCAAGGCAGGAGACTGTTCTGGGATATGCAATATATTGCAGTACTGTGGAGCCAGATCTTGGTTCAGAGCTGATTCACACGTCTTTATTAAAGCAGTCTGCCACTTGTTTCAAAGGAAGAAAAGAGAAAGTATTGCGAATGCATGTAGGATCCCATTCCTGAAGGCTGATGCGGAGGCTACAAGGCTGCGGCGGCGTGTGGCACAGTGCACACACACAAACACAGAGATGCAAACATGCACTCAAACATACAAAGACACAAACACACACACACACACACACACACACAAAAGAGACACGCAAGCACTTCTGGGAGCATCCCGGTGTATTTGCCAATGGGTCTTTTCATCGAGCTCAAGACCTTCTGCAAACAGAAGAGACTGCCCAAGGCCAGTGTGGAGAAGAGAGAGAAATGTACTGCTTTTTACATGCACTTATTCTCTCAATCCCTCCCTCTCTTGCCATGTTTTTGATGAGAGAAGGTCATTGAGGAGGACAGACAAATATGTTTCTGTAGATAAAAATTTATGTTAGGAAATGACTGCGCTATTCTCTCCCTGGGTTTCGGGTATGGGTCTCTCAAAGTAAACACAAAGGACTCAGTTATTCATGTAGGTAATGAATAAATTAAGTTTGTTGTTAGTAGGGCATTTCTTAAATTATGGGCATTTTTGGGACAATGGACCATTGTAAAAAAAACTCTCTTGAAATATGTTATTCACAGTCTTCAGAGATTTTTCTTTATATACTTTACAAATAAAAAGAAATTGGGGACAAAATTGTTCTGTGTGGTGAAAATTAGATCACAAATGTGGCACAGTCACTATTTGTTACTAGTTACTTGCATTAATTAAACTTTTATGATGGATTTTCATATTTTAGGATTTAAAGACTGGGCCTGGTATAAGGGTAAAACAAAATCTATATATAAAGGCATTTGAAAAGCATAGGGAATATAAATCACAAAAGCATGTAAAAAGCATTCAAGCTCAAACTGTAGAGTATGGAGCTAACAAGGTCATGGTTTGATTCCCAGGGAAAGCTAGAATTGATAAAATGTATAATTATATTCTATTTAGATAAAATCATCTGCCAAATTACACAAATGTAAAATGATTCCAAGTGAGTTTTCACGTAACAAAAAGGAAAAAAAATCTATGTATAAAAACAGGGGAAAACAACCCTAAGACATAAATGTGCCTGAAGTTGAAGAAACACCCATAAGCAAAGAGAAATTCATATAAAGCTAAAATTGCTTGTAATTCTCCCATAGTATCTTGTGTTATTAAAACTCAAAATGTGGTTCATCCGGTTGTTGCTATGGACAACAGTGGTCCACAAGGTCAGGGGTTTTCTTACTGTGTATTTTGTTTCTTTGCTACATTCATTTGTTTTGTATGCTGCTGATTTTCTGGTGCCGTGACCCGGCAAAACAAACTGGACATGAGCAAAATCTGACTTATTTAAGAGAGAACCAAAGACAAGATATTACCTTTCCACATCATGTTGATTTAATATTACCTCTCATTTTACGCTCACATCTACTTGTCTTGAAAACTGTAGAGCATCATGCATTCTCTCAGCGTGACCGACAGACAAAAATCACAGGCAGGCCACGGTGTGTTTCAGTAAGTAATGGATTGATCTGTTAGGGATGTTTTGGAGTGATGCTGCAGACAAGGGGGGTCGGTGTGGCTGTGATCATCCAGCTTACGGGAGCGTCCCCACCCGCTGCACCACATCATCTATCCCTCCTTCTCCTTCATCTCACCACATCACAGATCTGTCTTTCCTCTTTCCTCCCTTGCTCGTGGAGAGTGTGCTCTGGAGTCTCCCTCTTCAATCTCCCCTCTCAGCGTGAGCCCACCACAACCACGGACACATCACAGCGTCTCCTCCACCCTCTGGACTCGGGATTGAGTGCTGCCTCCAGATCCTGCTCGTCTGTTATCATTCCTGCTGTGAAAAGATCCACCGCAGAAAAGCAAATGATAAAGACAAAAGAACTCAAACCTAAAAAGATATCAAAGGAAGAAGCAAGAGAGAGCCAGAAAGGAAGTTTGGAATAAATTAAGCAGATATGGGCTATTTTAAAAATAATAAGAGATTCAAGAGAAAAAAAAAAAAAAAAAAAAATTGTATTAAAGAAATGATTTCCCAAAAACGAGGGTGCACTGAGGGTGAATAAATGATAACTGTTTTTTTTTTTTTTTTTTTTTTTTTTTTTTTTTTTTAAATGGTCAGTGCTATAGTTATTATTTTAGATAATCGCCGAAAACATGAGGAGTGCAGCAGATATGACGCAAACTTACCCTCTTTTGCTCTGATTTACTCCTTATTTAAACCCTTGTGCAATAATACATACTGTGCGTGAGATGTTTATGCATGTCCACGGTACATATGTCCTAGCCAAGTAAATCCTTTCTAACCAGCCCTGCCAATCACATGCCAGCATTTATGCATATTTTTACAAGGCAAAACATGCTGCATCTGTAATTTTTCCCACCCAGAAGTGACATGTCTCCTAAAATGCACCAGATACATATTTGAGCTGCATAGTTAACATCTGACTGACATGGCCTGCTGGACAGGAAGCTTTGCGAGAATATTTAACAACAACAACAAAAAAAAGCCCCACAGTGATCCATTTACTACATGAAAGCAAAAATTTAAATTCCGCCTCTCTAAAGTCGACAGGCTGACCTTGAATATAGACGGCACAACTGAAAGACAAAAAGGTTGACGATCTTTCACAGCCTGGAAAAAATGGATGGGTAGCCAGAGGTGACCTGCCCTGACTGTGAAAACGGAAGCGAGAGCTAAGTGTTGAGCGCTTTGGCAAGCAGTGACCTCTGGCTAGCACATTCACACTGTATTCTGGAAAGCATTCCAACCTATGTAGGTATTCTACGGAAGTTCTAAAAGATTTATGCTTATTCTATGATGATGATAAGAGCAAGGAGACACATTCAGGGCCATAAAGATGATATTTCATACATGTGAAATAACGTCAACCTTCAGTGGTCAACCAACTTCTTCTTATATTCTTATTTATTCTTCAGCTCCACCCTTTAACCTCTTCCTGCTTCTGTTCAATCATCTCTCCTCGTGTCAGGTCCATCATCCCGCATTTCTCAGAAGGAGGTATAGATGTGTGTTGCCCCAGCTGATGTTAATTATCGCCGGCCACCGAGGCGTGCTCACCGCAGCATGTTTCAAATGGCCACTTGTCTCAGACACACAGCGGCATGTGTAATGAGTGCTGGGTGAATTAAGAAACAGGGCCAAGGACAACGACAGCAAGGAGGGGTGAGCCACCCCCTGACCCTGAGGATTAACATCGGACTGTCACTCAGGAGAAAAGGGATGGATGACTAGAGAGAAAATCAGAAAGGACATAAATGTGAGGTGCTGCGACTTCAAACATCATCTCTAACAACCGAGTTCCACAGTTTGAGATGAAGCTTAATTCATATTTGATCACATCAAGTGGTAGTTGTTTCGGTGGACCGACTCTATTAAAGCTCAACAAGCACATAAGGTGTCTGGGTGGCCAATTATTTTTTGGAATATAGTGTAGGTCAAATGGAGGGAAAGACAAACAAAACATCTTCTGAATGGTTTTCTGTGGTGTGGTTGTTCTGTATGCCAAAAGAGAGCGGAGCGCTGGGCATCTGTCTGTCTGTCTATCATCTCTCCTATCACTTCACTCTGACAGCAGAGTGTGAAAGCTCACTGTCAGCCACACATGCACATCAGGCATTCTAAATGGCAAGAAAGAGAGAAAGAGAGAAAGTATGAAGAAAGAGACTAAAAAAAAAGTTATTTTTATATACAGTTAAAGTACAGTTAAATTATTTGTATTGCTATTATTATTTTCAATAAATCATGACTTACTGAAAATAAAAATCTAAACTTAAAAATATTAAAATATACAAAAAAAACCCCCGTCTAATTCATAAAATTTTAATTCAACATTTTTATTTTTTTAATTTAAAAATAATAATTTTTCATGTTTTTAAAAGAAGTCTCTTACTCAACCATGTATTTAAATATATATTTTAAAATGTAATACATTCCAGTGATGGCAACACTGAATTTTCAGCAGACAACTTCAGCAAACTTCAGTGTTGCATTATCCTTCAGAAATCATTCTAATATGATGATGTGGTGTTTAACTATTAGCAATTATTATTTGTGCTCAATTATTAATAATGATTCTTATTATTATAAATGTTGAAAGCAGTTTGTACTGCTTAATATTTTTGTGGAAAACATGTTACATTTCTTTCAGAATTCTTTGTGAATAGAAAGTTCAAAAGGTAATTTATTAGAAAAAGAAATCTTTTGTAACATTATCTCTTTACTGTCACCCATTGATCAAATAATGCATCCTTGATGAATAATTTTGATTTTTAAAATATTACTTATCCCAAACATTTGAATAGCGCATGACTGTTTTCACAAAAATATTACTTGTATACTTATTTCACAATATTACTGTTTATTCTGTGTTTTTGATCAAATAAAGGAAGACTCAATAAGCACAAAAGACACAACTTAAAAAAACATCATTATTCCAAACATCTATAAAATTATAGTAATATTCAAAACACATCCAAATATCAAAAGAACCTAAGAACCCTAGTTCAGTCGCAAGTGGATCTGCAAAAAAGATCCAAGTAGAAAAATAAAAAAAAAGGACCAAGACAATTGATGAAGCACAACTTTCTTGGAGAAGATTACAGTTCTTTTAGGCGCTATGTGGAATTTTACTTATGCACAAAATTTAGTGCCAAACTTCTTAGTAAGCACACCCGTAGGTACAGAAAGAAGGAAAGAGGAGCATTACAAATTGCATTGCATAAATAATAAGTCACATTCAACCTGTACTTCTTCCAACACAGCCAGCTGTACGTGTGAGTGTGCGTGAGTGTGTGTGTCTGGTGTGAAAAACAAGGGGCTCCATACTGCGCCGCTTCCAACAGCATCTGCCTCTCTTTTCTCCAAACTTCAGCAGCCACACCTCAGTATGAAAGTATGTGTGTGTGTGAGCGGATGTGATGACAGCTGCTCTGCACAGTGTGTGTACTGCTAAACTCTCGTCCACCCCTGCTGACTGTCCATGCTGTGCAGGTATAGCAGCTCTCTCCTCTGTGTGTCCTGCTGCCTCATTAGACCCAAGCGACACACATGCACACACACAACAAAAATAATCCATTTGTCCAGCAAATGAGGCTCTCGTGTCTTTAGTCCATATGAGATCAATTTAGTTAGTACTGTCCAATCACAGACCAGCTTAACATAATCAGTCATACAACTTCTAGGCTACAGCTATGTTCACACAGTGTTTAAGATTGACAACCAAACTGACTCCTTTTTAAATGTATAAATGTGAATTTGAATCTAACTGGCCACACCCTAAAGGAAACTGAATTGGAATTTGAAAGAGAATCTTTTTGTCTATCCACCTGTCTATATCAATCTGTATATCCATCCATCCATCCATCCATCATTGCTTTCATTCAAATTCAAACTGCATCCAAATTCAATTCTGTATCCTGTATTCTGCTTCAGTTCAAACCCATTTCAAATTCAGGAACTGAAACTTAAAGGCAGTCTTAATTCAATTATTATTGGTGCACAACTCCCTCTTAATGTTCACGTTTTAAAATTAAATGTGCAAAAAACATATGGTGTTCGGTGTCCTCAAACATTTTGGTCATGTAGCATATATTGTGACAGTAATTTTGATTCACGTACTGACCAAACATTGACTGTTATCTCAGTATCTCTCTGCCCCTCACTCTCCGATTTTTTTTTTTATCTCTCTGTTTCTCTCTTGCTCACTTCATGAATATTTAGTGCTTTTCGCTCAAACAAGACAATCATTAATTTCAAAGAACGCCCTTCATTCAATCAGCTCAGCTGGAAAGGGCACTGCCTGAGTGAAAACAAACAACAATACCACAAAACCACTCCACAGATATCATCGGCACCACTAGGTAAAGTAAATAATGTGCATCAACAAGGAAGCCCATGAACATTTAGAATCAAAACCAGAAAGTGTAGAGAGATCCGTTGATAAATAGCCTAGATAACTGAAGAGATCTTTATTGCATCCCACAAAGAGTTTGCCCTCTTGTCTTATCCAGCAGTGAACCAGACGGCCAAAAGAGGAAGAAAGGCCGGCAGGAAATGATGAGTGACCTCTCGCTGCTAAAGAGCCGATGGCAATTATCATTCATCATATCATAACATATCCTAAACAATAATTAGTTTCGGGTTCTCTAATCGGATTGAACAAACTGCCTTCCAAAGGTGCTAATAAAATTTTGATCTCATATTGAACTGAAAAATGGGAGGGACAAATCTAACAGTTGTCTCATTAATATTTATTAAGTGGCCAGCATTTTTACATTATTTGCTGAAAGGCAGATGATGTTAAATAGGCTGTATTTCTCAGTCTTGCTTGTGTGATATTTCTAAAACACACTAGAGGAGAAAGACAATGGAGAAACAAAAAAAGGAAGGCCGGATGTAATTGAACAGAGATTTATATTTTTACGAATTGTATTAGTGTGAAGTATATGAATGTGCTGATGTTTGTAAAGATAGAGGTTAATTCGAGCAGGACTAACGGAGTCTAATTTCATTTGCATGGTTGAAAATGAATCAGCATGCTATACACTCACGCAGCTTTAACGTAAACGGAGACTAAGAAAGTTGGGTTTATCAACACATTTATCATCTAAACATTCTTATATGCACACACATATTTATACGTGCATTTATAAAAAGAGAGAGGGAGAGATAGAGGAGTAAACTGGATTAGGCTCAAGAATAGTGTGCTCAGATTTGCAGTCAATTATGAGGGATTTAGACCATGCTATGTGAAATCATTCTGGTGGCTTGCTCCTAATATTACATCCAGAGAACGGGTAAGCTCCAGTCTTTCAGTGCCAAGCCCCTCTGATAATCAGGGCTGAACTCCCTCAGTAAAGGGAGCTGGGCTGTGGAAGCCCCGTTATGAGATGGCATAGTCCTTGAGCCCAGCTCTAATCGATTAACTCATTACATACTTAGATCCAACAAATGTTTAGCCGCTATGTCCATGCCAGCATTGCACCAATTCTGTTCCAATGGTTCAACTAAGACTCAAACTAATGACTGACAATGTATATTTAAGGTTGTGGGTCACTGATTGAACCTTTGATGATGGGGCGGATGACTGGCTGCTTATGGTTGAAAGTTCAAAGAGCATTAAAGTTCTATAATTGGGTTGTCATTATGAGCTTATATCTTAATATGGGAGCTCATATTGAGTTCTCTTATCAGTCTAAGTAAGACAACGTCCACAAATATATTGGAACAAGGCTGATCATAATCTACTGCAATGACAAGGAATAAATACAGACCAGAACCAGGTCAAGATCAAAGACCTTTTTAACTTCTTAAGATTCTTTAGTCAAAAAAGAGCAGTCTGTATTTCATAAAACTGAATGACTGAGAAATGCATAGGCATGCACAAAAATCTTGATAGTTAAGTTCTACACTAAAATTTCCTCCTTGATTCTGTCAAGGGGCAGACAAACAACTAGTCTGACACTAAACACTTGTCACTGGTTAAACCTAAGGTAAAAGTTCACCCAAAAATGTAAATTCTCCCATATACTCACCATGCTGTTCCAAAACTAAATATTTAATTATATTATGTTTTTACCAATTGTTTGGAAGGCATGCTTAAAAGCATGAAATTAATTTTCTGCTGCCTTCGACGTCACAGCTCAAGATAACGGGCATGGGACTGAAGGCATCATAATGTCATCATGATTTCCTGTGGCTCCTGAGTGATTAGTCACACTGCATTCACAGCTCTGGACTCAATAAATTCAGAGCAAGTTCCATTAGCAAAGATAGAGAAGTCGTGTACTTTCAGAGAGTCTTGCACCAGCTGGAAAACTGCCACTGAGATGTCTAGGAATGCTAATGGATAACTTTCTCCAGTTATTACAGACTCCCTTGACTCAAACGAATAAAGCAATGTTAATGAATGCCATAAAGCCACACATTTTACACTTTTCTAGGAAATCAACCTACAAATGGCTTACTTAGAGTTGTCTCTACACATTAAACTGAACAAGGAAAAGGTATTTCACTATCAAAAAAATTACACACGTCACCTTTAACGAAGTCCGTTGACTAACTGTACAAAACAGTGAGCAGAAAAACTCGGGAAAAGTGCCATTAAGTACGCCATTTCATAGTCGTGAGTGGTTATGAGTCTGGGACTATGAGATCCAAATGAGGCTCTAGATATGACAATAAGCCTGCACACACACTCATGCAAACAAAGACAGGTGGGGATTGCTTACAGTATAGAAAGAGTTTTAATGAAATGACCACTGAGAGACATTTTACCCGACGACAAAAAATGCTTCTGTAATTTGCTGTCAGGTTGTCAAGAGACCAGCAGAAAATAGCAAATGATCTCAGTGGTCCAGCTTCTTGTTTAAAAAAGAAGAAAGACAGAGAGAGAGAAAGAGAGGATGTAAGCAAGCAGAGAAAGCGAGAGAGTGAGAAATACAGAGTTAGAGAGAGAGAGAGACAGGGAAGACAGTATAGAGGAGATGGAGGAGGAGGCCATTAAGCGTCTCTCTGGCTGCTTTGTTTGCAGTTTATACTGCACTTTATTTCTACCATAAACAAGCGCATGAGCCCAGCGCATCTTGAGCACCTCTATATATTACCCACAATGCCCTGTGGGGCGGGAGAGTGTGGCACTGAGGGAGACAGGGAAAGGAACATTATGCAGATTCTATTATTCTTTGTCTGCGTCTCATGACACCACTGATCCAGTACCTTATCCCAGTAGCTTCCTCCAGTCCTACCAGCAACTCCATGATGCATTCCTCCTAACTGCTGCAGCTGCATACCAGCACTGTGAACAAAGAGGAGAGAAGCTCATTAATAAACTTTTAGGAGTCATATCATCATTTTTAAAAGCATTTGAGCTTTATTTCCCAGAGGTTCTCTTATAATGTTATGATGTACAAAAACAGTAGTTTTTAACCAAAGTTTTACATGACCCTTAAAATCAAATGGGTAGATTTGTGCTATTGCACATTAACTCTGAAACAGGCATGAAACAAGTAAGAAAGAAGCACTAAAACACTCAAGTCTCCATGTAAGTCTCAGAGTTTTTGTCCTAGCTGTGAGCTCAACTAGCAACAGGGTATCTTGTCAATCGTTGCAACATTGCGGCGGGAAGACCCGACCACTTCCAAATAAATATCTCAAAATTTGGGATTAATATTTTTTCTTTTGAGAAATTAATATTAATATCAGTTTGCACAAAATACTAAGCAATACAACTGTTTGTTTTTTTTGAGTACCAAATTAGCATATTAGAATGATCATGTGACACTGAAGATCAGAGAAACCGCTGCTGAAATTTCA